>JAJAGP010003520.1:0-71625 GCA_025084515.1 Ancistrus triradiatus
CCACTCGCTCCACAGACACACACAGGAAGCCACATGCCACCGCCCCCGTCAGCGCACGCAGGAAATAGCTGAAGTAGAAGTTTGGCGAGTAGCTGTGCAGGTTTCGGGTGAAGCAGTACTGGATCCCTGTGCCAATAAATCTGCAGAGAAATTAGAGAACAACACACATGTAAACAGACCTGCCTTTAAAACCACAATCGGAGTCATACACTGCCTGGCCAAAAAAAAAAAAAAAGGTCACCACCTGGATTTAACTAAGCAAATAGTTAAGAGCCTTTCATCAGATAATTACTGCATTGGTGATTATGTTTCAGCTGGCAACAAGTTATTTAATCCCAACTGATACAGTGAGTAGCTTCTCTTTTGTTAAACAACCATGTCGAAAGACACATTCTGTGGTCTTGGAAAAGACGTTCATCTGTTTCAGAAGGGTCAAATTACTGGCATGCATCAAGCAGAGAAAGCATCCAAGGAGACTGCTGAAACTATGAAAATTGGGTTAAGAACTGTCAAACGCATTATTAAAAAGTGGAAGGACAGTGGGGAAACATCGTCTTCGAGGAAGAAATGTGGTTGGAAAAAAATCTTGAATGATCACGATTTGGTGAAATCAAATCATAGAAAAACAACAGTAGGACTCAGGGATAGGTTTAATGGTGAAAGTAAGAGCATTTCCACACACACAATGCGAAGGGAACTCAAGGGATTGGGACTTAACAGCTGTGTACCCTTAAGAAAATCACTTGTTAGTGAGGCTAACTGGCAAAATTGGCTTCAATTTGCTAGGGAGCATAAAGATTGGACTCTGGAGCAATGGAAGAAGGTCATGTGGTCTGATGCTGTAAGCAAAGCTATAGGAGGTCCAATGAAATATTAAACTGAGTGACCTTTTTTTGGCCAGACAGTGCATGTTTGTTTGTACAGGTATGCACCACGTAAAGGGTGTATTTGAGAATTCGTTTCTGTTTGTCGCAGTAAGCTGATGGACTGCAGGAGAGAAACAAGCAGACTAAGAAGAACCGTGTCTTTGCAACTCAGCACACCACAATCAAATGTGCAGGCTTCCTGCAGGCTTCCGTGATCTCTTATGAGCACCATTGTAAATAAAACAGCAAATACATTGTGCTGTCACATAAAAACAGTTTCTCCCTCCCAGCTTTATATTACATTTACAGCATTTAGCAGACGCCCTTATCCAGAACGACTTACAAGTGATACAGTCTTACAATCCAAGCAATTGTGGGTTAAGGGCCTTGCTCAGGGACCCAACATTGGCAGCTTGGCAGAGGTGGGATTTGAACCCTGGACCTTCTGGTCCATAGTCCAGTACCTTACCCGCTAGGCTACCACAGTCCTACCAGTCTTATCTCACAGCTTTACTGTGAGATAAGATTTTACCCATCTTAAATAATAATAAAAATATAGAAAACCAATATGTGGTGTGAAAATATATCACGATATATATATTTTTTGCAATATACTACATCAATTTTCAGCTCAAATTATAGATTTTTTTGTAGGAAGAAAAAACACGCTTTAAATGGGAAATAAACTACAATCTCCGCTCCTGTAGATGTTGCAGTACAGAGTTTTGACTCCGTTTGTCCGCTGAATTATCATGTATTAAGACGACTCAGATTGTACACAGTAACTTGTATTTCAGCTGTTTTTATATTTTCAGTGAACTATGTTTAATATCGCAATATGCATCGTGATATAATCATATGGTGATGAGCATCATAACATTTGGCATGTTAGGGGTGTAACTGCTGTATATGTTGTTTGTCAGTACAATCAGTTTTACAAAGCAGATTAAAATAGGGGCGGCACAGTGGTCTAGTGGTTAGCACTCTCGGCTCAGAGCTCCAGAGACTCAGCTCAAGATGGAACTAGCAAAAGTCACCAAATCTGGGGACAAAGTATCTAAGTTGGCAAAATTCCTTGGTAGATGCTAGGTGATTGCTATGGTTTTCAAGATGTTGTTGGTTGTTATTATGGTACTCCTGTTACTTGCTAAAGTGTTGCTGGATGGTTGCTATGGAATCTCTTAAGTCAGCAAAACTCATTTAAGAAAACCAGATAATTGTATTAGATGCAGTCTGAATTGAGTTTGAATATCTTGTCTGGAAACTGCAGTAAGGCAAGATTTTTAACCACAGTGCTCGTGTTTCGGTGGAACTCACAGAGTAAATGCTAAGATGAGACAGTTCCTCCAGATAACTCTGGTGTGAAGGAGCTCCAGAATGTGGTGGTACTTTGGCTGGGGGTCATCTGGGAATGCCACATCTATCTCTGTAGAACAGTGGGAGAACCTTTGTGACAAGGTAAATCATTTGAAAAAGACTGGACAGATTCAGCCTGGAGACAGTGATGTGGAACATTTGTACGGACACACGACTAACAACAACATACAGGTCATAACAAACAGCTAACAACACACAGCTAGCTTATATTTTGCTCCCACTTTATTCTGGTCTGGTTGGGGGTTCTAAAGCCTTTCCTGGAATAAAGCATAGAGGCCCAATCCATCACTCAGAGCTCAGAACATTTACACTTACATTTACCACATGGCCAAACAACTGATTCTTACAGTCCAAGCAATTGTGGATTAAGGGCTTTGCTCAAGGACCCAACAGTCGCAGTTTTGACCTTTTGGTCCACAGTCCAGTGTCTTAAACATTAGGCCACCACAGTCAGAAGTGGTTGCTTTTTAAGCTGGCTGGAGGACACCACTAGAAATCGAACCTGAGCGCTAGACATGTGTATGGATGATCTCACACAGAAAGCAACACATCCATAGACAGCACTAGTAAAATGGAAGTGGGACCTGATCTGTTTCTGTTGTGATGGTGACATCTAGCGTTCAACTCAGGAACTAAATGTATTAACTTCATATTGAAAGCCACAAGTTCAATCTCACATAGCAGAAATCACATTTTCCATTTATAACAAACACAGCGATATACTGTACATTTTCTGACTAGCTAAGCTCCACAACTCCACAAAGCCCTGATCGGGGGAAGGCTCTGGAGATTGAACTGGAATTCACTGGACTAAGGCAGAGGTACACCCTGGACAGGGCAGCTGTTCATTGCAGGGCTCCACAGCACATGACATTCATGTTGCAAGCCCCACCCATTACTGCACGTTCCAATATCTGATTAAGATTCACTTGCTGACACAGTATATAATATTTTGCAGTGTATAAATCAATCACAAGAGACTTTCCAGCATCTACAGATATCTCTGAATTACACTAGACAGATGTGTATAGATTTAACGTTCCTGTGTATAGCTGCGACTTTTAATGCATGTCCTTCACACTGCAACACTGATGTCAATGAGCTAGGCAAAAGCAAAGGGATGACTGTGGACTGAGCCAAAGTGTGTACCTGTCAAAAGGGTCTCAGCCGGGTAGATCTCATCCTTCCTACACACTCCATTTCGAGTGGAGAACAGCTGCAGGCATCTCTTGGCCTGACGAATCTGAGAGGTGGCCAGGAGCCAGCGGGGAGACTCCGGGAACACACAGGCCCAGCTGTTCAAACATACAGACATGCTATTCATTCACTAAATATCCACTAATGTCATTCACTGCACATGCTCACATACATAGAGCACGCACACACACACACACACACACACACACACACACACACGCACACACGCACACACACGACTCAAACTCCATACCGCAGTTAAATAAGAATCTGTTAACGTAGACCAAATATATTATAATTATAAATTATATTACACTTATAGAGCTCTAAAACAGAATTTGTGAAACTACAGTTCATTGTTATACCATGCTCTCTAAGATTCCCTACCATGGGTTTCCTCACATTAGCTGCTCGCTTCAGGTCCTTCCACAACATTTCAATTGGATTAAGGTCAGGACTTTGGCTTGGCCATTCCAAAACATGAACTTTATTCTTCTGTAACCATTCTTTGATAGAACGACTTGTGTGCTTAGGGTCGTTGTCTTGCTGCATGACCCACCTTCTCTTGAGATCCAGTTCATGGACAGATGTCCTGATATTTTCCTTTAGAATTCTCTGATATAATTCAGAATTCATTGTTCCATCAATGATGGCAAGCCGTCCTGGTCCAGATGCAGCAAAACAGGCCCAAACGATGATACTACCACCACCATGTTTCACAGATGGGATAAGGTTCTTATTCTGGAATGCAGTGTTTTCCTTTCTCCAAACATAACGCTTTTCTTTTAAACCAAAAAGTTCTATTTGGTCTCATCCCTCCACAAAACAGTTCTTCCAATAAGCCTTCTGGCGCGTCCATGTGATCTTAGCAAACTTCAACAGCAGCAAGGTTTGCTTTTGGAGAGCAGTGGCTTTCTCCTTGCAACCCTGCCATGCACACCATGTGGTGTTCAGTGTTCTTCTGAGATGGTGACCGCATGAAACATTAACATTATTAGCTAATGTGAAGAGAGGCTTCAGGTTGCTTATAAGTTACCCTGGGGTCCTTGGTGACCCTCGTCAACTATTTATACAAACACACCTTGCTCTTGGAGAGTGATCTTTGTTGGTCGACACTCCTGGGGAGGGTACCAATGGTCTGAAATTTCCTCATTTTGTACACAATCTGCTGAACTGTGGATTGGTGGAGTCCAACGCTTTAGGATGGTTTGTAACTTTTCCAGCCTATGCGCTCACAACTCTTTTTCTAGGTCCTCAGAAATCTCCTTTGTTCGTACCCATGATAACCCTTCCACAAACGTGTTTGTGAAGAGCAGACTTTGATAGATCCCTGTTCTTTAAATAAACATGGGGTGCCCCACCCACATGATTGTCAATCCCATTGGTGAAAACACCTGACTCTAATTTCACCTTCAAATTAACTGCTAATCCTAGAAACTGTAAGAGGCTGTGACAAACAAGTAAATTTAACTCTGGTGGCTTCGTCGCAAAGGCGCATTTCTTTTTACTCTGCTCGACTGGTTTGATTCCAGCCAGTTGATTTCAGATTCCGGCTGTGTGGAGTTTTGCATGTCTGCATAGGATTACTCCACATTCCATAGACATGTATCAGGTTAAATGGTCACTATAATTACCCCACTGATAATGAACTAGTATCGATGTAACCTTGCTCCTGTCATTACATTTACATTTATAGCATTAAGCAGAGACGCCAGCAGAGTCCAGTACCTTAACCGATAAGCTACCACAGTCCCACTGTGACCACTGTACTCACTGAGTCCCACTGGTTTTTCATGCGATGTAAACCAAACATGGAACAATTTGATCAGTGCATCCCTAATGACCAATCATCAAACTTTTCAGCTTATTTAGAAATAAGCATGTGTGTGAATACAGGTCAGCAAGAAGTCTGTCTATGCATCCGTCTCTCAGGGAGTATTAATTAAAATCATAAATGTAGATCGTGATATATTAAGTCGAGTGAATGTGTGTAGTAATGAATAAAAACATTTCCTGACCACCAGTAGGAAAGCAGTAGCGCAGAGGCAGAGTAACTACAGCCTGAAGCACAGTCCAGTCTCTGCACAGCACGGCCAGCCCAGGCACCAACAGCTCAGCAAACATGGAGAAGAAACCAGCCACCATGGAGACCATTAGCCTGTGAGGTGGATCACACAGCTCCACACCTGAAGAAACAATATACTCAATCGTTAATACTGTTCTGTTATCAGTCTGACTTCCCTCAAACTGTTACAATTGCAACAATTTAAAAGTGACTTGTTCCAACATGTTTCTGTTTGCGCACCCTATCAGAGTAGATAGGAAGTTCAAATGTGCTCGGAGTTATGGATCAAATTTAGCAATCACCCTCAGTGTCAAATTACATGTTTTGGTGATTTTCGGAATAAGAAGAACTTAACCTTTGGAGGGAACAAACCAACAAATACAACATATTAAAATGGAATGCTGTTATTTTAAGACATTATTGGAAAAAATGAAATGTTTCTATATGAACTACTTTTGTTTATGTAAGGTCTCATAATTCCAAGAGTGACTTGTTAATGGTGTGGCGAAATCTAAAGACATTATATTTATTTCCTGCAGATGTTGTCATTTAGAAAGTATAGAAAACACCTTTATATACTACTCTATTTCAGCTGTTTTACCAAAAATATATTTGTGTCATTTCTTAGTATGATGGTCATCACATTTTTTTCACAAAAATGATCATTTCAAGAGTCCCCCCCCCCAACACCAAAAGAAAGTAAGGCTTTGTTTTTTCATCTTGCGTCAAATGAAGTCTTTATTAGTTGAATGATACAGCAAATGAACAAAGAAAATGAATGACGTAATGTTTTAGAGTAGCAGGATATTTGGTTAATACTGCAATGTCATAATTATTCAACCTCTATATACAGGTCCTTCTCAAAAAATTAGCATATTGTGATAAAGTTAATTCTTTTCCGTAATGTAATGATAAAAATTTAACTTTCATATATTTTAGATTCATTGCACAACAACTGAAATATTTCAAGTCTTTTATTGTTTTAATACTGATGATTTTGGCATACAGCTCATGAAAACAAAAATTAGCATATCATGAAAAGGTTCTCTAAACGAGCTATTAACCTAATTATCTGAATCAACGAATTAACTCTAAACACCTGCAAAAGATTCCTGAGGCTTTTGAAAACTCCCAGCCTGATTCATTACTCAAAACCGCAATCATGGGTAAGACTGCCGACCTGACTGCTGTCCAGAAGGCCATCATTGACACCCTCAAGCAAGAGGGTAAGACACAGAAAGAAATGTCTGAACGAATAGGCTGTTCCCAGAGTGCTGTGTCAAGGCACCTCAGTGGGAAGTCTGTGGGAAGGAAAAAGTGTGGCAGAAAACGCTGCACAAACGAGAAGAGGTGACCGGACCCTGAGAAGGATTGTGGAGAAGAGCCGATTCCAGACCTTGGGGGACCTGCGGAAGCAGTGGACTGAGTCTGGAGTAGAAACATCCAGTGCCACCATGCACAGGCGTGTGCAGGAAATGGGCTACAGGTGCTGCATTCCCCAGGTCAAGCCACTTTTGAACCAGAAACAGTGGCAGAAGCGCCTGACCTGGGCTACAGAGAAGCAGCACTGGACTGTTGCTCAGTGGTCCAAAGTACTTTTTTCGGATGAAAGCAAATTTTGCATGTCATTCGAAAATCAAGGTGCCAGAGTCTGGAGGAAGACTGGGGAGAAGGAAATGCCAAAATGTCTGAAGTCCAGTGTCAAGTACCCACAGTCAGTGATGTTCTGGGGTGCCATGTCAGCTGCTGTGTTGGTCCACTATGTTTTATCAAAGGCAGGGTCAATGCATCTAGCTATCAGGAGATTTTGGAGCACTTCTGCTGAAGAGCTTTATGGAGATGAAGAGTTCATTTTTCAGCACGACCTGGCACCTGCTCACAGTTCCAAAACCACTGGTAAATGGTTTACTGACCATGGTATTACTGTGCTCAATTGGCCTGCCAACTCTCCTGACCTGAACCCGATAGAGAATCTGTGGGATATTGTGAAGAGAAAGTTGAGACGCGCAAGACCCAACACTCTGGATGAGCTTAAGGCCGCTATCAAAGCATCCTGGTCCTCCATAACACCTCAGCAGTGCCACAGGCTGATTGCCTCCATGCCACGCCGCATTGAAGCAGTCATTTCTGCAAAAGGATTCCTGACCAAGTATTGAGTGCATAAACATAAACATAATAATCTGAAGGTTGACTTTTTTTGTATTAAAAACACTTTTCTTTTATTGGTCGGATGAAATATGCTAATTTTGTGAGAATTTTGGGTTTTCATGAGCTGTATGCCAAAATCATCAGTATTAAAACAATAAAAGACTTGAAATATTTCAGTTGGTGTGCAATGAATCTAAAATATATGAAAGTTTAATTTTTATCATTACATTACGGAAAATAATTAACTTTATCACAATATGCTAATTTTTTGAGAAGGACCAGTAATATTGCTTATTTTAAATTTTACCTGATGAAGGCTGGGACAAATGTCAACCATAAGATCACTTAACAACCAAGTAATTCATGGCCAGACTCCATGATGCACCCCATTTTTGACCAAGAAACACAAGAAGGGTCAATAGGAATATGCCAGAAGGAATTTATACAGTGCAGTTCTATGGCGTGACTAAACAAAATCGGATCTGTTTGGTCATAGGGATCAGCGGTTTGTCTGGCATAAGAAAGGTGAGGCTAATGACCAAAAGAATATTGTTGCCAAGGACATAAAGGACATATAACAAATAAAAGTTGATTAAATTTTAAAATTGATTTTAAACTTGATTAGAGACACATGAAATAACACTGATGAATTCAGAATATCAGTAATAGGTCTGGGAATATTAGCTTACAAGCAAACTGCAACTGGCCCGGTTCTTGTGTCCAATCATGTTTGGCATAAGGAGAATACGCAGACATACAGAACAAATTCATCTGCACGAGTTGAAAAATCTTAACCCAGGTTCACTTAACCCAGGACATGAGAACACATTTGGAAATCCACTATTTGATTACAAGCTTCAGTGAAAGTGTGTAGAGTTGTGTGAAATTCCTCTTGTGATTGAGTTTGTGTTTGTCCAGTTCACTTAACATGGTTCAGGGAAAAAGCAGCTCATTTCCTCACCATCTCCTCCATCCTACTATTGTTCTGTGCTGGAGAGCTCTCCTGGAGCCTTTTAGAATACCAAAGCCTTTATCCAGCCGTACTTCTCAGATTTTCCATCTGGAGTAAATAACACCTAGGACCTCAAAGGAATTTGGCTTTACTGTGATTGCGTAGTTCGTGCGTTTTTCCTCGGTCCACCCTGTACCATCTTGTGCTTCGGATTTCAGAGCACTTGTACAGAACAGACGGTGTGGTTCTTTGACTGTATTTAGAACAGGACAGTACACTATCCCTTGATTTAATCAGATCAAATGTGACCAAAGTTACATGATAAATGAACTACTAATTAGCATCACAGGTGTCTACAATCTTGTAATCAATCAGTGGGCCTATATGTCGGGCTTCAGGTAGTCACTGTGCTGTTTGGTGACAAGGGGTGTACCACACTCAACATGGACCAGAGGAAGCAAAGGACAGAGTTGTCTCAGGACATCAGAAAGAAAATTATAGACAAGCATGTTAAAGGTAAAGGTTATAAGACCATCTCCAAGCAGCCTGATGTTCCTGTGACTACAGTTGCATATATTATTCAGAAATTTAAGACCCATGGGACTGTAGCCAACCTCCTTGGACGTGTACACAGGAGGAAAATTGATCACAAATCAAAGAGACGGATATTGTGAAGGTTAACAAGGGAAGGGACTGTGGTAGCCTAGCGGTTAAGGTACTGGACCAGAAGGTCCAGGGTTCAAATCCCCCCTCTGCCAAGCAGCCACTGTTGGGTCCTTGAGCAAGACCCTTAACCCACAATTGCTTGGATTGTAAGACTGTATCAATTGTAAGTCGCTCTGGATAAGGGCGTCTGCTAAATGCTGTAAATGTAAATGTAACAAAAGAGCCAAGAAAAACTTCTAAAGAGATTAAAGGTGAACTTCAAGCTCAAGGAACATCAGTGTCAGATCGCACCATCCGTCGATGTTTGAGCCAAAGTGGACTTAATGGGAGACGACCAAGGAGGACACCAGTGTTGAAAACAAAACATAAAAAATCCAGACTGGAATTTGCCAAACTACATGTTGACCAGCCACAAAGCTTCTGGGAGAATGTCCTATGGACAGATGAGACTTTTGGACAAATGGAACATTTTGGCAAGGCACATCAGCTCTATGTTCACAGACGGAATGAAGCATAACAAGAAAAGAACACTGTCCCTACTGTCGAACATGGAGGAGGCTCTGTTATGTTCTGGAGCTGCTTTGCTGCATCTGGCACAGGGTGTCTTGAATATGTGCAGGGTACAATGAAGTCTCAAGACTATCAAGGAATTCTAGAGAGAAATGTGCTGCCCAGTGTCAAAAAGCTTTGTCTCAGTCGCAGGTCATGGGTCTTGCAACAGGATAATGACCCAAAACACCCATCTAAAAACACCCAAGAATTGCTAAGAGGAAAACACTGGACTATTCTGAAGTGGCCTTCTATGAGCCCTGACCTAAATCCTATTGAGCATCTTTGGAAGGAGCTGAAACATGTCTTCTGGAAAAGGCACCCTTCAAACCTGAGACACCTGGAGCATTTTGCTCATGAGGAGTGGGCCAAAATACTCACTGACAGAAGCAGGAATTGTTTGATTGCAGTGATTGCCTCAAAAGGTTGTGCAACAAAATATTAAGTTAAGGACCATCACTTCTTCTCAGGGCCTGTTTCATGAGTTTATTTTTGTAAAGAAATTCTGTTGATGCATGGATGAAAAGCAATGGCTGACTTTCATTTGTTCATTTTCATAGACTTTGTATTTATTATTACTTTTGTCAGATTAAAGTTATTTCTGTTACCATTGTGGATTTTTCTTTCAGTAACTGAGGGGTTCCAACAATTTTGTCCACGTGTGTGTGTGTATGCATACATATCTATCTATCCATCTATCTATCCATATATATATATATATACACACATTGTTTTCCAGCACTCCTGTGGGGACAAGGGTGTCTCAGTTGTTAAAGCTCTGGATTATTTACTAGAAGGTTGTGAGATTGTCAAGGTTCTTCATATCCCAGCTCCATCAAGCGGCCACAGTTGGATCCTTCAGCAAACCCTTTAACCTTCAACTTGACAGCTGTTTTTCTCGCTCTGGATAATGACATCTCCTAAGTGCTCTAAATGTAAACGCCCTGTCCATGGAAGGTTTTATCTATACCCAATAAATTAATTTATTTATTAGTTTAGCACATCAAACATGAAATGGGCAGTGTGATACTGAGAAGCGATGACTAGATGATGTTTTCGTTGCTTCTGAACAGGAATAGAAGTCACAACAATTTCGGAGATGACAGGGCTCCTGTTTCAGTGGCCTTTGAAACACTGCACACCCAAGTGCATCTGCTCTTGCTGCTTACATTTGGGAAACACCACAGACCATGCAGTACTCCTGCCCTGAGGCACGCCGAGCATCCTGTACTTCTGCAGAAATATATTACTTTACTTGGAATACACATAGATACCTTCACTTTCAGAATCCGCTGCATACACTCTGAACTGCTACACAGGCTAGAACTTAATCCTGTTGTCCAGACTCACCCAGAGCAGAACGGGATCCCATATCCCAATCTGAGTAAGGACTACTGTTAAAGGTGCTACAGAAATAAAACTGCCTCCATAAATTATCATAGACTCACTCACTAAATGCCGTGTAACACAACTATCTTTTCACAATGTTGTGGATTTCTGTAAGTAATCTAGATTTTCAATCATACTGTTACGCTAATCAGCATATATTTATGCTTAATGTGTTAATTTCACCAACATTAATCAGTTATTTATTGATCATTTTGTTATTAGTAATCAGTTATTTAATTAATTATCTAATCCGTTGATTAATTCTGTAACCGTACAGTTATGCATAAGCACATTGATAGTCATGATTAACCTACAGTCACTCTTTTGTAATGTGTGTGTGTTGCTGTATTTTTCCACAAGTCTCTGTCTTATAATAATATGGAGATAAGCCTGAGGTCATTTAAGTTTGGTGACCTACATAAAATTATATCTGGCTCCCAGAAAGCATCAACAGACATGAACTTATCTGGGATGAGACTTGATGCTGCCATTAGAGCCTAAACAAAGTTGATAAGGCCAAAAGTGTGTGCCTAGACCTATATAAGACCCTGGAAACTGCCAATTGCTCATTGGGATTATGATGTGCATTGTCCTTTTTTGATTTTGGACTCAATAAACTGTTTGTTTTTCCACCTGGAAAGTCTGGACTAATGTTTTTTGTGTTTTTCAATTTGACAAGCGGCAAACATCTGCTAGAATCTTCTACAACAAGAAACTACATTAAATATACCGGCGTTTTAATTTTACAAATGTCTCCCTAAGCTGAAGTCGGTGCATATTTAAGTTTAAAATAATGCTAGTTTCAGCAATTTCCTGAGAACAGTGTCTGACAGATGACATGAGCATAATGCGCTCTTCATAGTGAGCAATTGATAATTGATACAGTCTTACAATCCAAGCAATTGTAGGTTTTATGGGTTAAGGGTCTTGCTCAGGGACCCAACAGTGGCAGCTTGGCAGAGGTGGGATTTGAACCCTGGACCTTCTGCTCCAGAGTCCAGTACCCTAACCGCTAGGCTACCACAGTCCCACCTAATTACACTTGCACTAATTAGGCACATTCCTCAAGGATTGCTTAAAATGTATCCCAATATTCGTTCAATGTCACATAACTCATCTAAGCATCAGCTGAAATGATCCCTCCACATTATACACTGACTTAACACTTCATTAGGAACACCAGTACAGCTTACTAAAGCAACATCACATCGAGTTCCACAGACTCACCAAACCTTTAAAGACTGATAAGTCTTGATTTCTTCTAAGGCACACAGATGGTAAAGTCAGAATCTGGTGCCAACAGTGTGAATCCATGTTTGGTTGTGATTCCAACAGAACACATTTGGGAAGTCGCAGATTGAGAGATAAGGTGGGCCATGAAAGTACACCTGAAAAATCTGTAGGACCTGCATGATGCAGTCACGTCAATACAGGGAAAAGGAATGTTTCCACCATCTTGTGGAATCCATCCTACAAAGAACTGAAGCTGTTTTAGAGCAAAGGGAATCCTGTCCAGCAATGGTAATGAGAATGGCTGGCAATCATATACTAAGAAAGTCTTCCAAAACCATAAAACTGGCAAAGTTGTCATGCAATGTTCCTCTAGGAAGAAAAATCGAATAATAAAAAAAGTTACTTGATGTCCGAATACATTTGCAGCTATAATTACTGATCACTTTATTAGGTACACCCCTTTACATTTACAGCATTTAGCAGACGCCCTTATCCAGAGCGACTTACAATTGGTACAGTCTTACAATCCAAGCCATTGTGGGTTAAGGGTCTTGCTCAGGGACCCAACAGTGACAGCTTGGCAGAGGTGGGATTTGAACCCTGGACCTTCTGGTCCAGAGTCCAGTACCTTAACCGCTACTCCACCCCAGTCCAACACTTCCTTTGTTTCTACACTCTACACAATGATAATTAGATGAAGAGCAGGACATTTTGAATAAAAATTATGTTACCAAGTATGGGATAATATTTGGATAGTAGTTAATCTGTCGCTACTGATGCATTTTCTTACGTATATCGTGGTAATCGTGGTGATATAATATTTGTCATCATATTGCCTAGGCTGTCTGAATCTCTCACAGTCTTCAAACAATGTCTGAAGACCCACCTCTTCATTCAGCACTTAAGCAAGTGCCAACATTGCACTTACATATTAAATAAAATGTTCATTTACTCTTTACCTTTCTTAATGGTACTGTACATGGCCCTGTAAAGTGTACACAACTCCTTTCTCAATATAGCATTGCAGATGGTGTAGATGCTACAGATTCCCAGCATAGTTGTAAAGACTCAGTGTGTTTGCTGTTATGTATATAGCACTGCCAGAAGCCTGTAGCATGATTTCCTGTAGCAAATATTTGGCTATATTATGTACTGTAGCATCTGTGTGTGCTTTGTCTGTTGACATATGGTCATATGACAGAGTGTGAGGAGGACTCACGGGTGATGTAAGACGACAGGAGCACTCCAGCGAGCAGGGTGCCCTGGAACAGGTGGATGAGCTGGAATACCACAGCACTGCTGGAGAAACAGACAGCAACTCCAAGCAGGCCTGAGAGCGTCACGGAAAGGAGCAGAGCCCGTCGTCGACCTAACCTAACACCACACACAGACACACAAATGTACACAGTTTATTCTGCCAATCAGGTACAGAAAGTATGTAGTGTTACTACTTCACTACGAGTCCCATCTCTTTTAGTTACGCTATCTGAGCTATTACGCGCTGTTAGGGTACGTGTCTCTATAACTCCTTCTTCTTCTTTCGGCTTCTCCCTTTATCAGGGGTCACCACAGCGAGTTAAACGTTTCCACCTCACCCTGTCCTCCACGTCCTCTACTCTCACCCCAACTCCCTGCATATCTTCATTTACCACAACCAAATAACTCCTCTTTGGTCTTCCTCTCCGTCTCTTGCCTGGCAGCTCCATCTCCAACATCCTCCTACCAACATATCCACTATCCCTCCTCCGCACATGTCCAAACCATCTCAGTCTTCCCTTTCGAATTTTGTCTCCCAATTTTCCAACCTGTGCTGTCCCTCTGATGATCTCATTCCTAATCCTGTCCACCCTAGACACTTCTAAAGAGAACCTCAACATCTTAAGTTCTGCCACCTCCAGCTCTGCTTCCTGTCTCTTTGTCAGTGCCACTGTCTCTAAGCCATACAACAAGGCTGGTCTCACACACTCTTATAAATCTTTCCTTTCACTTTTGCTGCGACCCTTTTGTCACACAGCACTCCTGACACTCTTCTCCACCCACTCCATCCTGCCTGTACTCTCTTCTTTACCTCCTTTCCACACTCCTTAGGCTTAATAAATATTATTATTATTATTATTATTATTATTATTATTATTGATGTAATTAAACTGGTTAACAAAAGAGAATTAATATAAATAAATAATAATAACAATATGAATCATCTATGGCACTGTTGCAGCATGTGGACCGGGTTTGAGTCTCTGTGGTATATCCGGATCATGCTTCAGGCAAACACATAACTGTCCATGTCTGAGGGAAGGCCAGAAGGAGGAGTGTCTGCTAACCAAAAATAAATTAGGAGTCACCCTGCAACAGTGATGCCTAACAGCCACGTGATGGACTGGTGTCCTGTTCAGGGTATGCACCTACATAGTTCCTGGGAATTCTGGGATAGGCTTGTGACACCGACCAGGAAAACGCAGGGGTTAAACAAGGGGATAAAATTATCATTATCACAATTACTATTCTTTTTTTTGTTGCCATCACTATGTGATCATTTATAACAAATAAGTATATTTCTCATTTATTAACACATTTATTGAACTAAAATGTTAATGTTACAACTGATGCATAATTATTTAGATACAATTCTTGCAGATATTAATCAACTACATTAATTCTTATAAAATATTATACTGATTGACAAATAACGCACCCAGACTGAGATGTGAGATTGCTGTAAAACTCAGATATGGAAATGATTACAGGTATGGTCTGATTAGACACTGGGTCTTGCCACAAGAGGGTGTAAAAGTGCTTCCCCCAGTTCTCTATAAAAAAAAAGCCGTCAGAGGCTGCTTTTGGGGAGTGTACCTCTTGGTGAGAGATCGTTGATTACTAGACACACTCAAAGACATTTTGCCCGGCTGACAGACTTTGAGAGGGGACACGTCATTGGACTGAGAGAAGCAGAATGTTCGGCCATATAAGCCTTTTTGATCCAGGTGTTAGGAGGTGTTGGGAGCAGTGGTTCTGTCCGTCCCAGATAGATCATCAGCAGAGAGGATTGTTTGATCCGCCAACAAGCACGAGCAGCTCCCACAGATTCGTTATCCACCATCCAGATACAGGAGCCACCTTCACTACACACCCCTGTCTCTGCTCGGACCATCTCCAGGCGTTTAGCAGAAGGAAATTTGTAATAACTTGCATATATCATCATTATATTCATACATATACAGTTTCATTCGACTGCAACAACTCCTTCTCGCTGAGTTAGTTTTTGCCAGAGTGTATATTCCTAATAAAATTTAAAAGCAACTTTAAATCATGAAATTATTTATTAACAAATGTATGACTTTTTTTTTTTTAAAGATTTTGATAACATTGTTATAGATTTTAATAATATTTATAGTTAATGATTGACTTTCAAATAAATTTATTAAAAATAAAAGTTAGAATTTACATTTAAATGTATTATATATATATATATATATATATATATATATATATATATATATATATATATATATATAAAAATATACATACATATACTTTTAAATGGTACTGTATATAAAGTACATATATTTTTTTCTTTATATATATATATGTGTGTGTGTATATGTATGTATGTAAGTATGTATGTATGTATATGTATATATAAAATATACTTAATATAAATATACTTTACATACGGTACCATTTAAAAAATATATTTTGTATATATGTATTTTTTGTATAGCCATTTTGATTTAAAGGCTAATGTTTAAATAACAGAAAACTGTACACATACGTGATAAAAAATAAAAAAAAATTAATTGGAAAAAAAGAAAGTTTGATCAAGTCAACATCCAAAATTTGTGCTAGTGAACAGAATGTTCAGACACTGAATACAATTGTCTCCACATAAGCAAGAGTGATTGCAAAGTGACTGCATGAGCATAAGTGCCTCAGGGAGTAGTTCATTTGTATTACTTCAATTGCCTCAAGGCCTTTTTTGCAACTGCAAGGTCAATCAAATGGCTAGAATAAAGAAAAAAGCAAAAGCAGGTGTATCCGAAATTATAACTGGTACCATATATATGAGAATTAGATTAATGCTTCATATTAAAACTAAATAATTGTTAAAAATTGTGTTAGTGATGTATTAATAAAACACACTTGTCATATTAAACAAAAAACCAAATACATTTTAAGCCATAGAAACATCATTTGACAATTTACAGATATTTATAACGGATGATTCCTGAAGGCTCACCAGTCACACACAGTGCCGAACAGCACATGGCCAACGATCCAACCAGTCATGAAGCAGATATGTTGCAGAGGAATCTTCCAGTAGTCCTCACAAACCAAATTCCACTGTGATCAATGGGACAGAGGGACAATCAGATTAGCTTATCTCTGGAGAGACTCTCAGGACACTAATTTGTTTACCCACTAAAAAACACAAATACTGGTTAGTGAGTGTATGAACCAATCAGAGGGTGAGAAAAGGTCTTAGCTTTGGTTGGAATGTGTTATGTCCTGTTCAAACAGCACTTCAATCTGTTGTTTATAATGAGTCTTTATAGCTTTTAGCTTGTACATAGACAAAGATGGTTATATATGTCTATACACACACATACACACACACACACACACACATATATATATATATATATGTATATATACACACACACACACACACACACACACACACACACACACACACACACACACACACACACACACACACACACACACGCACGCTCGATTCTCACAGTCCCTCAGTTTCTGCATGGTTCTTAGTTTCCTGTTCTATTCTGAAATACCTTGTGTTGCAAAGACAACAGGAAATATGTTGTGCTGTCATTCCATACATAGAGAAAAGGGAGAGGAGTGACAGAGACATATAAAGAGATAGAGTCAGAGACAGACAGACAACAATATGGAGAGGAGAGAGACAGACAGAGTAGTGACTTAATGTCCTGCTTGCAGCTTTACAGTGAGATAAGACTTTACGCATCTTAAATAGTGAAAACAGAATAGAAAATCAATTTGGCAGTCAAAGTTGATATAAAATGTATAGGAAACACTGCAGTATCTTAACTATTTATTCAACCCCAGTATGCTACAGTTTCCCATAACAGCATTGCTAAGTAAAGTGTATGATGTGGTATTCAGACAACGGTCAAATCACATAACGTGCAATTTCACAGAACATCTGAGATACAAAAAAAGAAAAATACATATATTAAACTACATATAGAAATAGATTTTTGGTTAACCATAAGCCTGTGTAAAAAGAAACATTTAAGTCATGACTTTGAAGAAAAGCTTCCATTAATCTAAGATCAGCACTGCTAATTAAAAGGGCCAAACCCGAAGACAATTTAGTACGCGGAAATTATAGAAGAGGTTTTCTTAAAGATTTATTGCTTGTTGACTGCGAGTTGGACTGTCTCTAGCCACAAACCCAGGTCGATTTATGCCACGCCTGTCTCAATCAGGGCCATCAATTAAATAACAACCTGCCTGGATAAAGTGAAGTACACCAAAGATCCTTAAAAGCTACACATCATGCCGAGATCCAAAGAAATTCAGGAACAATTGAAAAAGAAAGTAATTGAGATCTATCAGTCTGGAAATGGTTATAAAGCCATTTCTAAAGCTTTGGGACTCCAGCGAACCGCAGTGAGAGCCATTATCCCCAAATGGCGAAGACATGGAACAGTGGTGAAGCTTCCCAGGAGTGGTCAGCCGACCAAAATTACCCCAAGAGCGCAGCAACGACTCACCCAAAAGGCCCCAAAAAACCCCACAACAACATCCAAAGAACAGCAGGCCTCCACCATAAGAAAGAGACTGAGCAAAAATGGCCTTCATGGCAGAGTTCCAAGATGAAACCACTGCTGAGCAAAAAGAACATTAAAGCTGGTCTCAATTTTCCCAGAACACATCTTGATGATCGCCAAGACTTTTGGGAAAACATTCTGTGGACTGACGAGACAAAAGTTGAACCCTTTGGAAAGTGTGTGTCCCAGTACATCTGGTGTAAAAGTAACACAACATTTCAGAAAAAGAACATTATACCAACAGTAACATATGGTGGTGGTAGTGTGATGGTCTGGGGCTGTTTTGCTGCTTCAGGACCTGGAAGACTAGTTGTGATAAATGGAACTATGAATTCTGCTGTCTACCAAAAAATCCTGAAGGAGAATGTCCAGCCATCTGTTCATGACCTCAAGCTGAAACGAACTTGGGTTCTGCAGCAGGACAATGACCCAAAACACAGCAGCAAGTCCACCTCTGAATGGCTGAAGAGAAACAAAATGACGACTGGAGTGGCCTAGTCAAAGTCCTGACCTGAATCCTATTGAGATGCTGTCACAGTGTGACAAACATGCAAAACAAAATAGGAAATCAGGAAGGGGGCAAACACTTTTTCACACCAATGTATACACCTGTCCTATTGTAAATACTACCCCTTTGTTTGTCCACGTCCATTTCGGTCAACGACCTATTTCACAGAACTTCACGCGGTTGTTAGACAGCGGTTACCAATAAGCTTGTAGGCTTATTCCTGTCCTACTTCCCTTCATCTGAGCAGAATAGCATTCCAGTGGAAAACCTGCACGACATTTAGTGAAAATGTGGGAAACACACGGTGGGAAACATGAGCGTGGAGTCAAGGCTTCAGGAAGAGCAGAACAGGGAGTTGTGAGCTTCCTGTGGGGCAGTGTGAGCATTCAGTCTGTAAGCAGCAGACACTTCCGCCTTTTCTCTCAAACACGCAAAGCCTCTTAGTTATTGACCAATTAGCTTGCGTTAATGGTCAGCTGTGCTCTTATAGTAGTCCTGTTCCAATTATAGCTGGGATAGATGGCTCTGGAACCAACCCTGGGAACAAACACTGTCCTTCGGGAGCCAGGAACCTCAGACGTCAGTCTCCAGTAATGCCACTGGACTTCAAGGGGTCAGAATACCACATGCCAGTGCGGGATACAAACAAGAAGATTCAGCGGTCAAGCACTGTTAACAGTGCTGAACCACCCTGGGTCACATCCCACAGATGGCTATTTCAGGTGCAGGCAGTTAACTGTAGTCTGAAGTCCAGTGTATGTTGATAGGGTCAGTTCTGAAGAACAGACTAGCGGTGCCGCTCACATTGTACCTTCACAGACGTACAATTTTTTGCCAAATTTTAATCACCTACAGTGGTGTTTGAAAGTTTGTGAACCCTTTAGAATTTTTTTTATTTCTGCATAAATGTGACCTACAACATCATAAGATTTTCACATAAGTCCTAAAAATAGATAACAAGAACGCAGTTAAAAAAATGAGACAAACATATTATACTTGGTCATTTATTTATTGAGGAAACTGATCCAATATTACATATTAGTGAGTGGCAAAAGTATGTGAACCTCTAGGATTAGCAGGTAATTTGAAGGTGACATCAGGTGTTTTCAATCAATGGGATGACAATCAGGTGTGAGTGGGCACCCTGTTTTATTTAAAGGGATCTATCAAAGTCTGCTCTTCACAACACGTTTGTGGAAGTGTATCATGGTACGAACAAAGGAGATTCTGAGGACCTCAGAAAAAGAGTTATTTATGCTCATCAGGCTGGAAAAGGTTTGGACTCCACCAATCCACAGTCAGACAGATTGTGTACAAATGGAGGAAATTCAAGACCATTGTTACCCTCCCCAGGAGTGGTTGACCAACAAAGCACTCCAGGGAGAAGGTGTGTAATTAGTTGGCAAGGTCACAAAGGACCCCATGGTAACTATAAGTAAACTGAAGCCTCTCTAAACAATTGGCTATGTTAATGTTTCATGAGTCTCCATTAGAAGAAACACTGAACAACAATGGCTGTGCATGCAGGGCTGCAAGGAGAAAGCCACTGCTCTCCAAAAAAAAAAAGAACATTGTGCTAGTCGCAGTTTGCAAAGATCATGTGAACAAGCAGAAGGCTATTGGAAGAAATGTTTTGTGGACGGCGAGACCAAACTAGAACTTTTTGTTTCAATAAAAAAGCCAAAAGTTTGGAGAGAGGGAAAACACTCATTCCAGCATAAGAACCTTATCCATATGTGAAACATGGTGGTTGTGGTAGTATCATGGTTTAGGCCTGTTTTGCTGCATCTGGGCAGGACGGCTTGCCAGCATTGATGGAACAAATGAGTTCTGAATATATCAGAAATTCTAAAGGGACAAATGGCAGGACATTGTTTACGAACTGAATCTCAAAAGAAGGTGGTCATGCAGAAAGACAAATACTAAGCACACAGCAGTTCTACCAAAGATGGTTGTTTAAAGAAGAAAATAAAAGTTCAGTTTTGGCAATGGCCAAACCAGTTCAAAGTCCTGACCTTAATCCAATTAGAAAGTTGTGGGAAGGACCTGAAGCGAGCAGCTATGTGAGGAAAAACACACCAAACCACCCCGAGCTGAAGCTGTTCTGTACGGAGGAATGGGCTTAAAATTCTCCAAGCGGTTGTGCCAGGGACTGAATCAACAGCTTACAGGAAACGTTTTAGCGTGCAGTTATTGCTGCACAGGGGGGTCCCCCACCAGATACTGAAAGCAAAGGTTCAATACTTTTGCTACTCAATAATAGTAATATGGATCATTTCCTCAATAAATAAATGACCAAGTATAATATTCTCTCTCATTTTCATTCAATTGGGTTCTCTTTATCTACTTTTAGTACTTGTGTGAAAATCTGATGATGTTTTAGGTCATATTTATGCAGAAATATAAAAAATTCTAAAGAGTTCAACCACCACTGTACAGTACATCCTCCACCTTTCTTTATATTCTGTGATTAATTATGAGGTCGTTGTTGTTTATTTTTGTGAAATGATTAAAAAGGTGCCATATGTTTAGGTATAAATAATATCTTTATTTTTTAAACCTTTCAACTGTGTGATTCATGAATTTAGACTTTTTTGTACTGGATATGCAAGCGAGGCGCTAGCACTGTCTGTGGAGCTGGCTAATGCAGCATTTGGACTATGCTGTTGGTACAACATGTTGGAGATGCCACCTCCTTTACAACAAATCAACTTTCCAAACACACTGCATGGATAAAACTAATGCAGGTCAGACTGTTACCCCCATTGCAGACACAGTGATGTTCCAGGCCCTACCACAATGATTATTAAACTGGTACAGTAGAACTACAGCTGCTTAAAGCTCTCGAGACTCTAATTTACAACATATGCTGAACATCTAACACAATCGCTCGGGTGATGCTGTGGTCTAAGACACTAGCTCACCACCGCAGGGAATCAGGTCTAACAGTTTACATGCAGACACAATTAAGCCCCAGAAATCACACTAGACGTTTGCAGTTTGCTTGCTCTGAGACACAGGCAAGGACTGATAAAATTGAAGACGCAAATTGTCATCCATTTTTGGTGCAGTAAGCGTAGCCTTGGCAAGGGATACCGCGATGAGAACGAGGAAGTACTGGAGTGAAATACTACCAGCTTTACTTCTGATTCATAGCAGAATGAGAGCTATGAAAGAGAAAAGGTTGTAGCTTCATCATATGTTCAACTTGAGAAATCATTATGGCTTCTATGACTACTGTATTGTGTTCACACATGGCTACAATTCGCATTTTGTCCTCCATTTTCGGCTCTACGGTACTTCCACACAAAGCCTTTAGGTCACCGCGGCCAGAACACTAGTGCTATTAGTAATGAGTAGTGCCAAAGATGTGAATTTGCGTTTCAAAAACATAATATTGAAATATTTCCGCCTGCATTCTGTGTTCTCTGGGGATAGGTGCCGGAACTGCAACCCTGACCAAAAAAAGCGAAGATAAAATGTTACCTTGGTATAAAACATTGACCAAGGGTATCATCAGACCCATTTTACCAGGGCATGTGGCCCACTATAATGATACACCTCTGTCTCTACCTGGACCATTTCAAGGCACCTAGCAGAAGGAAATTTGTTGTCACGGTGCCCATTAGGCATCCTGCAGTTGACACCCAGCCACCATGACCTTCATTGCAGTGGTGTCATGAACGAGAAACCTGGACTTCTATGGACTGGGAATGTATCGTCTTTAGCAAAAATTCCAGGTTCTGTTTGGGATATGACACCGATCAGGTTTGAGTATGGAGGCCTAGTGGTGGCACTTCAATCTGCCTTTGGTGTGGAGCAACACACTGGTGTGATGGATGAGGATGTACAGCTCTAGCTACAACATCTGTGGGCAAATATGCCACAGGATACCATACAGAACCTGCCTGCCTCCATGCCCAGCCGTATCTCATCTTGCTATCAGGCTAGAAGCGGCCTAACAGGGTTACTAGAGCCTCTTTTCAGTTGTACACCAATAAACTCATCCTTTCACTCTAATATTGTAATCACTTACATATAATCATCATTACATTCACACATATAAAGTTACATTCGATTCCTCCTCCTTGGTGAGTGATTTTTTGTCAATGCGTGTACATCACACCTTAGATGTGTGCTCTTTAAATATTAAAACAATTACATTTGACAAACTGTTTCTCGTGCGTCCTATGACAAGTGTAAAGTGTATGAGCAGTACCTCTGTAACGAAGTTGCTCCTGAGCCCGGCTGCTTTCCCGTATCTCCATCCTCTAGTACACGGCACCACCTCTCTGCGCAGTCTGTCGGTGAAGTTAGTCCAGTTTTGGGGGTATTTGTAAAGCTCACAGTGGCTCGGTCCTGATCCGTTGATCCAAGGCACGGTGAGGCTTAGGTAAGCCTGTTTGGAGACGTTAGTGAGCAGAAACGATGGGGGCAGAAGCTCAGGATCCACCCGGCAGTTATACGACTCAGGAACCAGAGTGAAAAAAATGTCAGCGAAAACGTTTAAAGACACGGCAAAGTGCGGGAACCAGGTGAACAGGGTAACCAGACGGTTGTAGCGTCCGTACCCGCCAATCTGAGGGTAAATTTTGGTATCAAACTCCATCATTCACGAGAACAGAACCTGTCAACAAACAGGACGCGAAGACTGAACTAAACACACAGAGTTCAACGATTGATTGATTCACCAACGAATCGATTCCGACTCTTTCGACTCGAACAAGATAATCGATTCGTAGGTGTTTACATAAACTGCGTGCAAGCGCTAAACGCTTAAAAGCTAAGCTCTTTGGTTTGGCTGTTTGTGTGTTAATTAACCTTCGGAAATATGTATCCTTAAACATGAATTTTTACATGATTACTGCATTCCTGGATTTATATTTAGACATTTTTAAATTAATATTTACGTATTTAAGTAAATTGGTTTCCTGCGGAGTTTGTGTAAGCTTTTCACATTCCAAAAAACACAACAAGACATCTAATCTGACTAAAAGTGCCCACACGTTTGCATAAAACTGCATGGATCTAAGGCACCTTTCCTTTTATTTTAATAGGAAGTTAGCAGCATGTAGGATTTGACTGTAGAAAGAAAACCTGTGACCGACACCACATCTTCACTAGGACTGGCAGGTACAGAGGCCACGCCTCCTTCGCACTGAAGATTTACATTTACATTTACATTAGCAGAGCGACTTACAATTGATACAGACTTTTGTGGGTTAAGGGCCTTGCTCAAGGACCCAACAGTGGCAGCTTGGCAGAGGTGGGATTTGAACCCTGGACCTTCTGGTCCATAGTCCAGTACCTTACCCACTAGGCCAAATGGGCCAAACCCAAAATTCAACCTTCTGGTTATTCCTCTTCTCAAAAGAGTCTTGATTCCTGATGTCGTGAATACTGCTGACAGTTTTTGAACGCTTTTTCCTTTCCTTGAGAACTGTACATTTCAGCAGGTGGTCATCTCTGCTTGAAGAGGCTTTTGGACTTCCAGATCCTTTCTTTCTGGCAGCATCACCTGTTGAAATATTCTTTTGATAGTTGATAGTGATAGTGGACCACATGAGTGTCACTGCAGTGCTGAGAATGATCCACCACCCAAATAGTACCTGACCTGTGCTGATCCTGTCATTAGAGAACAGAGTAAATTCGACAAACAAAATATGTGCAGAAACAGATGGACTACAGCCTGTAATGGTAGCACTACAAAGTGCTTCTATATGGTAAGTGCAACTGAAAGTGGAGTGCATAAGGATTGTGCCACTTCAGAGCTCCAGATATCCCCAGTTTACTTCCCGACTTCAACTCCTGACCTGTGTGGAGTTTGTATGTTCTCCCTCTGTGTACTCTGGTTTCTTGAGCGAGTGTGTGAGCCCTACGATGGATTGGCACCATGTGTTGTTGGTCAGGATTTTTTTCCATTCCAGTTCATTTCAATTAAAGGTTTGGTTTCTCTTCACACTTATTATCCATCTTGACCATGCCGACAAATATTTCAGGAGCTGTCTGTAATGATTAAAGTTATACTTTAGTTCCCTCTAGTGGCCATGAGCCGCAACTCCTTGTCGATAAAGAATATGCAATGATGACGGGACCTACAGTGAATCATACCTTATACCTCTAAAAACTAGTCCCTTTTTGTTTTAGATCATAAGCCGTAAAATATCTTTTCCCGGCTTTATTTATATCATTTGCCTCAGAATATTCAATTAATGGGGAAAAAATAACATGGCTGCAAACGTGATCAGGACTTAATACTTTGCAGAGCCAGCTTTTGCTTTAATCACTGAAGTCGGTCTGTTTTAAATGTTTCCACCGTCTTTAGCCACCTAGACTAGGAAACATTCCCCACTGCGCAATTCTGCCTTGCAAATTAGTTCCAAGTTCAGTCAAATTCCTTGGTGAGCGACGATATGCTGCCACTTAGGAACATTCACCTTCCTATCCTTAATCCACTTCACTGCTTTTTGGGGGTGTGTTTATGGTCGGTGTCATGCTGGAAGGTGAACCATCTGTCCATTTTCACTTGTCCACCAGAGGGCTGCAGGTTTTCCCCAAGAATTGCGCTGGACTTTGCAGCCAATACATGTTCGATCCGTAGGAATTACCCACTCATGAAGTTTTCCGGGTGTATTGTGACAAAGTAATAATTTCAACAGAATATTTACACAGGGAGGACATGCAAACTTCACACAGGAAGAGTCCAAGGTTGGGATGGAACCGGGCAGCCCTGCCACTTGTCCCACCCATATTCAGAGGTAATGTTTCATTTCCTATACAGGAAAGCACAGTTTAACCACGAGGTCTTCCAACAATTATAATAAATTACAATAGGAAATAAAAATCTGTCTTTTAACAGCTGGTCACCTCAACACCCCATCAACACTGCGGATCCATGAGCAGATGCAGGAGTTAAGAGATTATGAGTGGAAGCCCAATCAGTCACATGAAAGCTCACCACCTTCGTCACGTTTGTTATTTGTAACGAGCTGTAAATGGCATTCTTGAGTGTATGTGGTTGTCCTATTGTAAGTAGTACTCTCCCACTACCTGTATATTGTCTCTCACCTATAACTATATAAACTGGTTCACATTCACTTGAGTCGGTTTCATCTGGCCGATCTTATTTCTTTAGGTACATCCCCTAGACAGGGTTGTAACGTACATTACTGATTTTGTTTATAATTATTCTGAATTTCCATAAATTATGTGGTGGTATTAGGGATGATGTGTAGATGGTAGCGTTCCACTCATGTTTTCAGCAGTCTCTATCACACATTTCTGCATCATTTCCAGTTTTCTTGTAAAAAGATCTCTATACTTACATTTCAGAAGCATAAAAAGGCTGTGGAACTCCGGTAATGTCCGGTTAGTATCTACTATGTCACAGAACGTAATGCGGACGTTCCTCAGCGCACACCTGCATTTCTGTTACCTGCTGGCGTTTGTGCGTAAGCAGCAAGAAATCACAGACAACGATCATATTTCAAAAATTTATTTACGAACATAATCTCTGAGGAACAACAGCAGTTCTCGCGCTCTCTGTACATGCAACTGTAGAAAATAACAATTTTGAATTTTTTACCCCATTGACTTTTTTTTGTCATTTTTCATTTTTAGGCTCTCGCGTTTGAATTGCAGGATATCGACACAGCTAGAGGTGAAAGTACTGGGTCTCTGACAGCACTGACGATAGCATCGACAAACCCCTCCCTCCCATAGCTGCTCCAACAATATGTACACAATTCAACTACATTGTACAAAAAGAAAAGAAAACAATAATAATAAAAAATAAAAGGATAAGGGGAGGAAAAAAGTGACTGTATTAACATCACCTGCAGCGTCTCGTTGCTGTTAGACCTCCCCTCCCACCCCCCCACAGTTCTACGCAAGATCAGACTAGTACAAAGAGGAGGGTGCAAAAGGTCCTGGGAGATTATATACAGCTTTATATACACAACGTCTCGTTCTTTACTCGTTACAAGAGGAAAATGTACACAGCGGAGACCTTCGACTCATACATACCACAGGTGTCAGAAAAGATAATAAATAGGTTGTTGCTCACCATTGAGAATACATGCTTTATGAACCATTTCAAGACATCTACTGTTGGACTGAACGATGCATATAAAAAAAACCCAAAGGCTTGAAATTGTGACGTGACGCATCAAATAAAGGTAATAATGTGTTACAGAGGTCAGTGTGAAGGATCAACCCTAAACCCGATACTGTTTCATAGGAACAGGAGTCATGAGTAGATAACGATGAGGTTTTGTGTTCTTGTGATGACCACCATACAGAACTGCTACATAAAAACAACGCATCACAATTTCAAGCCTTCTACTTAAACCAATAAAGAACAAATGGGAATCGAAATAGCAGGGCTTTCTAACAATTCAGGAGACACAACTGAAACACACAACGCTTTTGTAAACAATAGTGAGACTGCAGGGAGAGTCATGGTGTACATTCTGCTTCTAAAATCAGATCAAACACACGTTTGTTTCCGCTCACGAGCTCAAATTAACGATCGAATGAAACCTGTTAAGGTTTCGTAAGCTGTCGTTCCCACCCAGACTCAGTGCACATTCAAACACAAACACAAGACACAAGCCTGACCAAACATCACACACACACACCTCATGCTCATGGGTTTAAAAATCAGGAACGGAAAACAAGCCTCAATTAAAAGCTATACCATAAAACAACGGGATCTAAAACCTTAGTTCTGTTGCACTAGTTCCCTCAGTGAGCATGCAGCTATTCACATGATTGTGCTTTAAAGATGAATTCAGTGAGTATGAAATGGATGAGGGGACAGTAACTATGGAAACAGTCCAAGAGACCATGAATGCACGTAGACATGCCAAAAAAAAAAATCCTCAGGTGGCGCAGGGGTCTAATATGCGAGCCCTCCCGACGGTAGGGACTGTGGTGGCCCCTCCTGCCTGGTACAGGTACTGGACTATGGACCAGAAGGTCTAGGGTTCAAAACCCACCTCTACCAGGCTGTCACAGTTGGGTCCTTCAGCAAGGCCATTCACCCACAACTGCTTGGACTGTACCAATTGTACGTCGCTCTGGATAAGGGCGTCTGCTTGTGATTGCCTGTGCCTGATGGAGGGAACAGCCAGTCCTCCGGCACTGAAACCCATAAGAGTAACAGGCCCTCGGGATGGCTACTGGCACAATCCTTACCAGGACAAAGTGGGGGTGGTACAGTGGTCTACTGCTAGTCCACCACTGAGGAGACTCAGTGAGTCCTGGCAGGGTTGGGCATCACGTGCAGTCAATATTGATTTTCTCTGAAGAAGGGGAGGCCCACCCCATGATGGTTTGGCGTCGGACCCAAGGCACGCTGAGGAACGTGCCGTGTTCTCCTGGAGCAGGTGCCGAACCCCCACAACCCCCACAAAATGTGGACACTCTAGTGGCGCAGAGGATACGCCAGCCCACCACTGAGATCAGGAAGTCCTGCCAGTGGTGGCACGAGTGGCCTTCAGCCCCTTCTGGACTGGCGTCCTGTCCAGATCACGCCCATGCCCATAATCCTCGTTCTAAAGGGATTGGCATTATCCTAAACAGTAGAAGCGTGATTGAAACTTGACGTTACACGGCCATATTAGAACATTTCTAATGCTAAGCATACTTTTAATTTCTGTAGAGGAAAAATGACTACAAAACAAAAATCAAACCTAAAGGGAACCTGTTGACCCCTGAACTAGACAAAGAGCTACTGGCGTGTCAATGATGCATGCTAGATGGAATCGGGAAGGGATTTATGGATCCATATATTATATCGTACGCGCTATATTCAACGGCGTACCGGATCGTTTGTCTAATCCTCCTGAACCAGGGTTATATCGGCTCGGAATGCTGCTGATGTTCCTATATAACGTGTGCAGCTCGAAAGAAAATCAGAAAATGTTAACTGTAGAAAGGCATTTTCTTGGTTTGATATTTTTTTTCTTTTTAAACATACATGTGTATTTAAAGCAATGAATAATATACCTCTACTATTCTTTAAATAATTCCATAATCACTCTGCTACATCTGAGAAGTACGCTAACAGCCCTGACGCTTTCATTCCGAGGGATTAGCTAACGGTTTGGGGTGATGATCCAGACACACACTCCGATCGACCTGGGACAGAACCGCTTAAGGACCAGTACACACGAGTCCTTAATACTGACGAGCGTGTACACGTTTTGGCCCGTGGGTAAGAATGGGGGAAGTGATGCCCAAAAGTGAACTGTACATACAAAGATATTTTATTCATTTATTTTTTACACTTAACTGTGTGATGTTACAGTACATAAGTTATTTACAACTGTGCAGTAATGGGTGGCAAAATAAATTATCTAGAAGGCAGCGAGAATACATTGGTTAACGAATATAAAAACTGTACATCATTTACGGAATACAATATTTTTTTCGGCTTTTTTTTGTTTCGTTTTTTTCTCCATTAAACTAACATTGGCTCTGTAGTGTTTCAAGTCACGTCCTCTGAAAGGGAACAATGAAATGCCCAAGTAAAGAAAGACCAAAAAAACCCTTTGCTAAAACCATTTTTAGGATTCTAGCCTCCTGCATTCGCAACACTGTGTTTCTCGTTCTCCTTTGCGTTCGGCCCCTTGTTTGCGCGCTCGCTCAAGACCGGGTGTTCAGAGGCTGCGTGACCCTGCATGCAGGCTCCCCTCTGAGACCGCCCTGACGTCTGAGCACGGAGGTCCTGGCGCCGACCCTGGCGCCCCGCTCTGGGCGCTGAGGGCATCTCTGTTGCGGCCGTGAAAGATCCGAGTCCGGCAGCATTCTGTGGCGCCGCAGCCGTGGACGTTCAAGCCGTTGGCCTTGCACTTTTTGACCGTTTGTGTCCTCTGTCTTTTTTCGATGGTGGACTGCGTTATGTTTCTGTTCGGCGCCCTCCGACTGACCGTGGCGTTCTGTCCCTGATTCTGACGCACGAAAGAGGGGGCTCCCTTTCGTCTGATTTAGTTTCAAGGGGATCCAAAATAAAGAGAACTTATTTTTTCTACCCCGTTACTTCTAACCCGAATCAACCGGCAGAGGAGGGGTTGGTAGGCTTCAAAGCAAAACCGTGTTGCTTCTTCAATTCCAAACAAAAGCATAAAAACGATGAAAGTGCAAGTTGTGTTCTTCCCCGGTAAAAAGATATTCCCTCTTCTCACAGAAGGGGATTGTTTTAGTTATTTCTTTTACCTTCTATATAATATATACGTATATATTTCTTCTCAAAGAAAATCTTCTCTTCAAACCGGCTAGCCCTTACCGAACTTGCTGAGTCTGAGGTCTCTGAGAAAATCGAGGAGTTTAGACCGCGCGCTCTGCGTCCCAGTGTGTTCGTGTCACGCAGGCAACAGTACAAAGTCGTCGTTGACGTCGACCATTGGCACGTAGAAGGAAGGGACCTCGTTGACGCATAGGGATTTGTGTCCGGCAGGGTCCAGCTCCTGCACTTTGAGTTGCCACTCCATTCTCTGCACTGCGTTCAGAGCAGCCGCCTCATGCTGCTGCCGCATTAGTAAACATGTCTGTGGAGAGAGGGACACAGTTACAGCGCTGACGTGCCGTTTGTTTCTTTGCTCTGGTCACTTGCTGGGACTGTGGTAGCCTAGCGGTTAAGGTACTGGACTATGGACCAGAAGGTCCAGGGTTCAAATCCCACCTCTGCCAAGCTGCCACTGTTGGGTCCTTGAGCAAGACCCTTAACCCACAATTGCTTGGATTGTAAAACTGCACCAATTGTAAGTCGCTCTGGATAAGGGTGTCTGCTAAATGCTGTAAATGTAAAGTAAACTGTCAGGCTATCCCAGGAGCCAGTCTCAGGTTTACAGGGCACAGACTATCACATACCCCAGATGGTACGTCAGGGTATGGACTGCCATTGCTGGGCTCGTAGGGCTTACTGTTGAAATCCCTCCACACCTGGGGTCTCTATACTTGTGGGCTAGCGAATTGACGCCGTGCCACCTGCTGTGCTTGTTATAACTGTTAAAATCAACCTACGGTGTGTGACTGTATCTACGTCCTTAGCAATTAAGTGCCTAAACAATTATGAACAGGTACAATGCAACTCATTTCAAATGCAAGCTTTGAAATGGAAAAAATAAAATGAAATACAGCTCTAATTAATTAAGACATTAATTGAGACAATATACTGCACTCCCCGGTCTACTCACTTTCATACGGTCATATTTGTCATCCACGTCTTGGATCCAAGAGATGAACTGCCGAGCGTTGAAGCGATCTCTTACAGATTTGTTCTCATCCCCCTGTTAGGAACAAATAGTAACCATTAATGAGTGCATAGACAGAATTACTGGATAACTGAAAGAATTCTTTGGCTCTGTTAGTTAAGGTCTGGTGAAGCTACAACAGAGCGTTTCATTTACATTTTTAAATCTTGTAATTTTTCTTTCATTGCAGGGGATTAAAGTTTTTTTTTGTTCAAAATCTTGTCTCATTTTCTGCGTCACATGTCACGACTTCTCTGGCAAAGGGCTGTCACAATTACAAAACATCGCGCTTTTAATACAAAATATTCATCTTATGGGGTACTTTCATAAGAAGCTTCATGTGCAAGCTGTTATCCCATGAGACGGTCGTAGTGTGATTGTGTTGGAATCTACTCTCTCAGTAATGAGCAAAGCGAATACGTGTCTGAGTTTGTTTACCACGCTCACTAATCCTATATTTGTACTTTCTGACATTATTATACAGTGGGGCAGAAAAGTATTTAGTCAGCCACTGATTGTGCAAGTTCTCCTACTTAGAAAGATGAGAGAGGTCTGTAATTTTCATCATAGATACACTTCAACTATGAGAGACAAAATGAGAAAGAAAATCCAGGAAATCACACTGTAGGATTTTTTAAAAATTTGATTGTAAATTATGGTGGAAAATAAATATTCAGTCAATAACAAAAGTTCAACTCAATACTTTGTAACATAACCTTTGTTGCCAATGACAGAGGTCAAACATTTCCTGTAAGTCTTCACCAGGTTTGCACACACTGTAGCTGGTATTTTGGCCCATTCCTCCATGCAGATCTCCTCTAGGGCAGTGATGTTTTGGGGAAACACAGACTTTCAACTCCCTCCACACATTTTCTATGGGGCTGAGATCTGGAGACTGGCTAGGCCACTCCAGGACCTTGAAATGCTTTTTATGGAGCCACTCCTTCGTTGCCACGAGCGGTTTGTGTTTGGGATCATTGTCATGCTGGAAGACCCCAGCCACCTTCCATCCTCAATGCTCTCACTGATGGAAGGAGGTTTGGCTTAAAATCTCAACGATACATGGCCCCATTCATTCTTCCCTTACACGGATCAGTCGTCCTGTCCCCTCTGCAGAAAAACAGCCCCAAAGCATGATGTTTTTCCACCCCCATGCTTCACAGTAGGTATGGTGTTCTTGGGATGCAACTCAGCATTCTTTCTTCCTCCAGTTGAGTGGGACATGTACTGGCTTAAAACAGGGGGGCACGCCTGGCAATGGCAGGATCTGAGTCCCTCTCGGCGTCGTAGTGTGTACTGATGGGTAGCCTTTGTTACTTTGGTCCCAGCTCTCTGCAGGTCATTCATCAGGTCCCTCCGTGTAGTTCTGGGATTTTTGCTCACCGTTCTCATGATCATTTTGACCCCACGAGATCAGATCTTGCCCAGATCGAGGGAGATTATCAATGGTCTTGTATGTCTTACAATTGCTCCCACAGTTGATTTATTCACACCAACCTGCTTGCCTATTGTAGATTCACTCTTCCCAGCCTGGTGCAGGTCTACAATTTTCTTCCTTCTACAATGTTACTTCAACAGCTCTTGGGTCTTGGCCATGGGTTGAGTTTGGAGTCTGACTGTTTGAGGATGTGGACAGGTGTCTTTTATACAGATAACGAGGTCAAACAGGTGCCATTCATACAGGTAACGAGTGGGAGGACGTTACAGGTCTTTGAGAGCCAGAAATCTTGCTGTGTTTGTGGGTGACCAAATACTTATTTTCCACCACGATTTACAATTAAATCTTTAAAAATCCTACAATGTGATTCCTGGATTTTTTTTTTCTCATTTTGTCTCTCATAGTTGAAGTGTAGCTATGATGAAAATGACAGACCTCTCTCATCTTTCTAAGTAGGAGAACTTGCACAATCAGTGGCTGACTAAATACTTTTTGCCCCACTGTATAGTATGTGTACGTTGACAGATTTAATAGCTATAGTTCCAAATAAATCTTCAAATGTAAGCTATCACTGGATTTCACTGGATTAACCAAAACAGCCATTTTATTCCTTTCCATAAAGAAACTTCGTTACGATTTACTACATTGTGATATACCGTTAACGTGACAGAAGAATTTTTCATACTGATCGTTCCTAGTTATGACAATAGAAAAGGTATTTCACCTGGCTCTCTGATGGCATATTGTAGACTTCTGAATCCAACAGCATGGTGCAAGCGCTGAATGGAACAGCCTGATTAGCAATGGTCCTTGCTGCTCTGCAGTGAACTCGCAGCACTTCTTGTTCACAAGACACAATCAGCTTTTCCTATTCAACATTAAACAAAAAAAAACAAAACAATGGTCAGTCTTCAGTCTCAATGGCCTACAAAATGACCATGAGCCAACTTTTGATTGCCTTGGTACATACAGACCCACAGAACAGATTCAGCATAGAAGCGCAAGACATAACGGGGAAGTCTGACTGTACTACGTTATGCTCAATATCGTTGGAAGATTTTGGGCTCAAAGCTTTGATCGTTCTTCAAAGGTTTTGCGCTGAATGATCAAAGTGCTAACTCTAATAGCGTGACGTGTTGAGGAGGGTTAAGGAAGATGCAGGGGACTGGAAACGGGAGTTTGTGCACTTACCCGTTCAATGCTGTGCTGCAGTCGCAGTTTCCCCCTCACCGCCTCTTGCTGTCTGAAAAGCTCCTTCAAGGGCTCCGACAAAGATGGGGGAGGTGCAATCTAGGGGGAAAGAAGGGGAATGTTACACGTTAGTACGTTTATAGTTCAAAATTTTCCAAAACACTTTAAGGAGAAAGTATGAGAAAGCAGTTAATGACCAGTTACGAATGGCAGGATTAAATTCTTACCACAGGAATATGCAGTTTACTCAGCGGTTTGCCATCCAGCAGGTAGGATCCAGTGTAGGTCACATATTCGGCATAACACTGGGGAGCTTGTGGCGTTATGTAGCAAAGAATCTTCCGCTTCTCTTCAATCTTCTTGCGAATCTGAAGGTACTCGAAATATGGATTGGAGCGGTCACTGTGGTAGGGTTCGATTTCATCCAGCTTAATGGCATTCACGATGACTGCTAGCGTCTGCTGGATCATCTCCCGGGTCTGCTGCATCGCCGTGTTGACGAGCTGGACCTGCACCGGCTGCTGGCCTGATTTCTGGAACTTCCGTTTGCGTGGATGCTGTGCCTGGCCGTCCTCTTCCTCGACAGCGCGGCCTTTGGTCTTGGTGACGAGAGCAGGTGCTGCAGGGGTCATTTCTTTCTCCTTCTCCCCTGACGGAAGACAGGACGGAGAGCTGGTGGTGACGCTAGTGGTGACGGGACACGCCGCCGCCGAGGACGTGACATTTGCCTGACTTTGTTTGCTCTGATTTGCCAGCATCTGAGCCCGAGTCCGTGTCATTCGTTGAGATACCTCTTCAACCTTTTTGGGGGTGACCGGAGTTACTGTGGTAGTTGGCGGTTTGGGTGTTGTCTCCAGAGCCTCTGGCATTTGGGTGGTGTTAGATGGTGTGACCGGGACCGAGGAACATGGACTGCACGAGGGACCCAGAGCTACCACTGGATTAGGTCCAATCTGATCTACTTTTAAAGGTGCCAGTGGTTCCACACATGGTGTCACTGGAACCGGTGTCAGAGTATCTGGAGAAACGTTTTTCTGTCTGTATTCCTGGTCAAACTCTCCATCAGGGGCAGAGTACATGTTGCCATCACTCTCATCCCCATCAACGAACAGATCCATTTCCTCCTGACGCGTTTCTTTCATGGTTGGAACGTCTTCAAGGTTTTCAGGCTCTGGTTCATACTCATGCTGGGGTCTGTAACTCTCCTCTTGCGCAGGTGATGCCAAATCCTGAGAAGGCTCACAAGGTGGAATGGCTGCAGGAGAACATGGGCTTTTCGTCAAACTGGGAAAGCAAACATCCATAACCCCCGGATCTTTGCTTGTTTCAATAGGAACGGGTCTTATTTGTGCAGGAAGGTGCTTGCTCTCTGAAACCTCTGGAGGTGTGATTTCAGGCTCCTGCATTTCTTTTTCTGTGAAGGGAAGGTCTGGTAAAGAAAACGCATCCAGCTCGTCCAGTTCATCAACTGCGCTGGAGAAGGGATCGGCCCAATGCGAGTCATGGCTGACTGCTGCAGCGATGCTGTTCTCAGGTGCATAACTAAGGGATTCGTCTCTGTTCTCTCCAGGCACACATGACGACTCGACATCCATTTGATTCTCCTCAACATGGGGCTTGATATCTGTGAAGAAGGTTTCTAGCCGAGGAGCGGAAATTGGCATGAAGTTTGCTTCGGGGTCTTCAGGCTCTGTTACAGGTGTTGGTGATGAAGAAATATCCTCTACGTTGTCTTTCTCTACCTCGTAATGAGGTTCGGAAATTTGCGAGCAGTATGACCTTTCGTATGAGGAATAAGGAGGTGTCCCTGATGGATGCACTATCTGCGCTGTAGGTAGAGGCGGAAGTTCACAATCAGAGTGCGAGTACGGACTGCTGATCTTTGAAACGGCAGCTTCAACTTCTCGAAAGCTTTCATGAGGTGACTTCATCAGACCGTCCGAGTTCCAGCCCATAGTTTGGTCACAAGAGTTTTCCATGAGGTGATCTTCAGGATGCGTGGGCGTCAATGGAAGCACCTCAGGCTCTCTATGGTCTGCAAGCTCATCCCAGGGCTTCATGACAGACTCTTCGATCCCAAGAGAATAAGATGGATCTTCTGAGGACTGCCTGACTTGATCCGAAGCAATATGCACTCCAGTGGTGTCTTCTGGATTATCCTCGTCTTCGTCGTCGTCGTCCTCCTCCTCGTCCTCGTTCTCGTCGTCGTCGTCGTCTTCCTCGTCTTCATCACGCTCCTCCGGAAGAGGTGCCAAATATTCACTGCCACTCACTGGATCAGACGGCAAGAAGCTGGGTTCACTCTGATGTGGCTCGGATAGGTCGTCGATGTCCATGGGAGGTAAAGCAGCAGGGGCTGGTGTTGGAGGGGCAGCTATGTCCAGGCATGGCTCCTGAGGGTCAGGTCTGTGGACTGGAGTTGAGGGCTTCATGAGATAGCTGTACATGCTCTCTGGGGGGATATCGCTGGGGTCGCTCGCTGCAGAAGCTCGATCTGGTACAGGTTGTCTCGAGTCAGGCCTTGGCGACAGCATACCGGTGTGAGGGGAGGCGTAAGACGAGGACAGGCAGTCACGTCTATCTATTTTGTTATCCGGAAGATGCGAGGCAGACGACAAAAATTCTGAATTCAGAGGTGCATTCTGCTGCCTGAGAAACTTGTCCGCTTCAAAATCCTCCTCCAGTGGTCTTCTAACCTCTGAATTGACCGATCGACTCTCAAGAGGTAGCTGCATATTCTTGGCTGGCGTGATGCAGGTACCTTCCGGAAAACTATGAGATGGGTTCTGGGATGAGTATCGATCGAAGAAAGATGGTGAGCAGGCATTCATGGACATTGTCATTGCGGAAGAATTCTGACAGTCTATTCCATCAAAAATGATCTCTGGGTAGTCCTCTGCGCTGCAAGACGGCGTGCGGGGAGTCTGCATGAATTCCTCATGAGGTGTGGGAACTCCCGTCGGCCTGTTCTGATCAGGTCGCGGAGAAGCAGGGAGATTTTCCTTCATCTGGTGGCCTGCTAACCAGTCCTTTGAATTCTGACCATCCAGGGGCTGGGATTTTCGATCAGGAGAAAGAATCTGAGTTGGAAGATGAATGTCTTTGAGCTTCTTTTCTTTGAAGGCAGATTCCAGAGAGCTTGACTTTTTAGATGAGAGATCACCGCGGTTCTTTTTAAGATCCTCGTTGGACCTGGTTTTGTCTTTAAGCTTCGGATCTCCTGACTTATGTCTCAGCTTCTCCATCTGTTTCATCCTCTCCTTGTGTCGCTTATGACGCTCTTCGTTCTCCTGGTCTTTTAAACTAAGCATTTTGCCAAAACTTGTTAGTCTGAGGTCACCGTCGACCAGAAGCTTCTCGCGTGGACGAGGGTCTTTCCGAGCGCTGTCTTTTAATTGGCTCAGCTTGTCGCTGTCATTGAGCTTATCCTTGGTCTTGTTATAATCTGTCCTGTCTTTGTCTACGATGTCCCTATTTCTGTCCTTGTTTTTGCCATCGAACTTCGGACTATCTTCTTTAGACTTGTCCTTCAAATTTGTGACTTGAGGGCTTTCTTTCAGCCCGTACTTCTGATCGTCTTTTGTGTGTCTGAAAGACCCGAAGCCGTCTGAATATTTATGTTTCTCTTCCTTCACCTTCTCCTTATGTTTTTCTTTCTTCTTTTTGTCCTTGATCTTTTCGCTGGTAATGATGCTATTTGTCTTGTCTTTTTTGGACATCTCCTTCTCAAACTCCAGAGTCTTATCCAAGTCATCCTCTCCATCCCCCTTCGAGCCAAAAGGAAAAGTGTAAGGATCAGCTTCCAGAGGCATGGGCTCTTTATCAACAGGTAAGCTCTCTCTGCGACCAAAGGACTCTCTGACCTCCTCTGATTTGTCTCTCTTGTCAGATCTATCTTTCTTCACTTTCTCCTTATCCTTGTCGTGACTCTTTTTGGATGACGATGAAGAAGAATGTCTATGTCTTTCTTTCTCTCTGAACTTGTCCTGGGGATTACAAATGGACACCGACTCTCTTCTGTCTTCTGACATGTCTGGCAGGGTGATATTGGATGAGTCGTAGAAGCTGCTTAAAACTGGTTCATGACCTCTGTCTGTGAAACTGTCTGATGAGATCTCACTATTCTTGTCGTTGGAATCATCTTTGTAATCATTCATGGCCTCCTCCTCCAGCTTCTCGAGCAACGATTTCTCATTCTCACCACTCCCCTTGGAAAGTTTGCGATCTTTCATGTGATCTGGCTTCTCTTTGTGTTTGCTTTTGCTCTTCTCCTCAGCCGTTTCCCTCTTGTCTGTAGGTTTCTGTCTGATTTTTTTGTCCTGATTCGAGTCCACAGACGCTCTGTCTTTGCGGTCCTTGTGCTTCACATCTGTTGAATCCTTGTCTTTCTTCTCTTTATGCTTTTCAATGGACCCTTTTCGCTCTTTTCCCGCATCGAAGGTTGCCTTCTCTTTCTTTTTGTCTTTATGCTCCTTCTCTTTTTTAATTTCTGTCGAGTGCTGCTTCCCCTCTCCGGAGTACTTCCTGAGTTTATCTGTCAGGATATCTAGATCATCTCTTTCAGGTGTGGAATCTTTTCGGTGAGAGTCTAATAACCCAAACGAATCATTCAGTTTTGCCACCCCTCCATTGTAATTGTCATTTTCATCTTCACTCTCATCTGTGAATATATCCTCTATTTTATACCAGGTTTTCTCCCTGACCTTTTCAGGCTTCTTCTCCTCCTTTTTAAAGTCAAGAAATTCCTTTTCTCTTTCAGCATGTTTGTCTTGAGATGTTTTCTCTTTCTTGTCTTTACTTTGCTCTGATGACATCTTCCTCTCTTTTTCCTTGCTGTGAGAATCTTTGTGTTTATCTTTAGCTCCCTCTTTCTTGTCTTTGGAGCTCCTTTCAATGTCTTTTTCCTTCAAAGACCTGTCAATGGAGTTCTTCTCTGGTTTCTCCTGGTCCACGCTTCGATCTTTAGGTTTATCTTTGTGTTTTTCACCTTTTAATTTCTCTTTCTTTTCAACACCATCCCCTTTCTTATCCTTTTCTTTTCCAGAGTGGTTTCTCTCTCTGGGATCTGACTTGGGAGTAGTCTCACTTTCTGATTTGTCTTTGAAGAAGGCTTCATTAACATATTCATCTCTGAAGCACTCCTGTTTTGTTTTGGAGTCTTTGCGCTCTCTGCTGAACTCGTAGGAATCTTTTCTTTCTCTACTGCCATCGACAGACTCCTTTTCCTTTTTCTCTTTGACGACGCCGTCAGCTGACTCTTTCCTCTTTTTCTCCTTTTCTGAGTGGCTGGAGTTCAGCTTTTGTTTGTCTGTCCAGTTCTTCTTTTCAGTGGCTTTTTCAGATGATTCCTTTTCCTTCTTCTTGGACGTCGCTTCTTTCTCAGAGCGTTTGTCGCCATGCTCTGACTTTTTATCTTTGACTTTATTTTCCTTCCTCCGTTCCCTGTTTTCTTCTCGCATCGTTTCCACAATTAGTTTAACGGAACTGTTATTTGTTTTGTACTCTTTAAAGGGATCTTCCCAGCCATCGTCTTCATAGAGAGAGCTGTCAGAGGAAAGGTCTGATGGCCAGCGATCATGGTCGTCGGAAGCACTCCGTGTGGTGTCCTCTAAAAAATGATTTTTAATATCGTAGTCCTCATAATCTGCCTCTTCCTTGATGGCCTTATCCTTCTTCGATTTTTCCTCTTTTACAGTTTTTTCTTTGTCTGACTTAAAATGCTTCTCTTCTCTCTGCTCATTCTTTTTTTCAGCTTTAAAAGACTTATCCTTGGACTTTTTCTTTTTATCCTCCTTATGCGATTTTTGCTTCTCATCCTTTGGCTTCTCTTTGTCCTTCAAAGCTTTTTCCTTTTCAGTTTTTAAATTCTTGTCTTTCTCCTCTTTACTTGTTCTATCCTTGGTAGACTCCTTTGTTTTCTTGGACTTCTCTTCCTTCGATACTCTTTGTATTTCTTTCCCTGACCAGTCTTTGTCGTCAGTTTTACCTTTTGACAATCTGTCCTCCTTCTTGAAGTGATCTTTGTCATGTTTGGAGAGTTTCACTTTATTTTCAGAAGGTGACTCTTGTCGAGAATCATCAAAGTCAAAGGAGATGCTCTTGACAAACTTTTCATTCATGTCCTGATTCAACACTAGAGTCTGAGTCTTTTCTTTCTCCCTGTTTTTGTGTTTATGTTTTACTTTGTGTTTTTTCAGTACTTTTCCATCTTTATCGGTTTTAGAAACAGCTCCATCTGTGTTCGAGTTCTTATAAAAGTCGGAGCTCTTTTTATCGAGCACAATGGCATGCGTATTGTTTTTCTTCTTGTCTTGAGCTTTCTTCTTCACTTGCTTCACAGACTCGACACTCGAGTCCGCAGAGGAATAGTCAGACTCGCTGGAAAGCCTCGTTCTGACCGAGTCGGAGAGAGAACTACCGTCAGACCAGGTTGGGGAGGACACGGTCTTCCATCCATCTGTCCGCCACTGCTTTGGGTGCTGTTCCGCCAGAGACTGTGAGAGCTTTTGGGAGCCCAAACTCCCATGAGAGGATGACGAAGACGACACAGACAAAGAGCTGAATTCTTTAAGGCTCAAAGTTGAAGAATCCTTCACACAGTTCGAACTGGGCATGGAGCCCTTGTCATCCTCACTTTCTTCACCCGACTCCGAGTCTGAAGTGCAGAACTTGTCGTTGACTTTGTTAAAGCGGACCTCTTTACTGACGTTATTTTTCGTCTCCTTCTTCCTCTTCTTCTTGACTTTGCTTTTGTCTTTCTGTTGCTTGGAGCTCAAAGTGTTAGAGTCTCTACTCTTGCTGTTGCTCTGAGCAGCAGGCGGCCTCGATGTGGGCGTGGGCGTGAAACACAAAGTCCGGTCATCTTCATCTGAGCTGTTGCTGTCCGACAGTATCCGACGCACAGACTTCTTTGGTGTGATTGAGTTGCTTTTGGAATAGGTTTTGACCTCCATCTTGGGAATGGAGATAAAGTTGTTGGCTTTGCTGACAGGATCCTTGCGGAAATCCTTCTTCAGCAAATGCTTGTCGTCCACAGGTGGGACTCGCTCCTCCTCGTCGTCCTCGTCGAACTCGTATTCGTCCTTCACAGGCGTCGTGATGGATTTGGGCGGGTCGATGGGTTTCCCTTTCAACTTTAAGCCCTTCTCGAACTCTGAGTCGGTGTTATTGCCATCAATGGAGCTTGATGGAGCAAATGAAGGGGCGTCTTCCTCCTCGGAAGATTCTGTTAGGAGACAGAGAGGAGTAGTAGAAAGTGACCCCATGACTGCTAAGACATTTGATTGGCTGATGAATAACAAAGGAAGTGCATAAGTAGAGGTATGCGACGTGTGACGTCCATCTGATCGGCTTTAACGCCTGAGGTTCTAATGAATTAATAGGAAATGAAAATCTGTCCTTTAACTACAGATGTTGCACCTGTTAACAGACTCGAACCTGCGCTGCCCAGCGTACAATGTTACAATATCCAGTACTGTACTACACTCTAATTACATTTACATTTACAGCATTTAGCAGACGCCCTTATCCAGAGCGACTTACAATTGATACAGTCTTACAATCCAAGCAATTGTGGGTTAAGGGCCTTGCTCAAGGACCCAACAGTGGTAGCTTGGCAGAGGTGGGATTTGAACCCTGGACCTTCTGGTCCAGAGTCCAGTACCTTAACCACTAGGCTACCACAGTCCCTAATTACTAAGGATGTACCGATGCATCGCAATTCAAAAATGTAGAGTTTGTCGACATCACATGCCTTCTGTTCTGTTCAGTCTAATTTATTTCATTGCAGCAGACAAAAGACTCTTTTTGTTTACATTTGTATACAAAAAAATGCACAGTATTTTGAATTGTTCTTCTTCAGAAATAAAAAAAAGGAATGTTTTCACTCGGTTTAAGATATGGCGAAGCTACAAAACAGCATTTTATTTACAATTTTTGTTTCTAGTCATTTCTTTTCATCGCAGGGGACAAAAGTAAACAATTCAAATGTGCATTGTTTACACTTCAGAAATAATCGTAATAAACTCCAATCCTGAACACGCGATATGTGAGCAGAGTATTGTTACACCCCTCCTAATGATCATATTTTACTTAATAACTATTACAGATTTTGTTCATTGCTTACTTAAGGACATTACTACTAAATATTAAATTATTTATTTTAGTATTTAATGCAATATTATTGTGAATTTCCACACATAAAAAAGGTTTAGTGTCACGCCTACACCTGCTCCGCACTCCAGTTCCCAGCACACTTCACTCCCACCATGTCACCCCCTACGTCACACACTTCACATCACTGACTCTGCACATCTGTACCGTATTTTTCGGACCATAAGGCGCACTTAAAATCCTTTAACTTTCTCAAAAATCGACAGTGCGCCTTAAAATGCGGTGCGTCTAATGTATGAATTAATTCTGGTTGTGCTTTCTGACCTAGAACCGATTGTAGATGGTACACGGCGCTTCTAAATCTGTCAAAATGTTTTAACACGGCCTTGGTAAGTTACGAAGCTTATGGCCACCGCAGTGCGCAGCATCACGGAGTAATACGGTATGTGCTTCAGCATTAGGGTACGTGCATTCATTCATTTATTTTCGAAGCGGATTTCAAACACAACGCTATCAGTCACGCAGTACAACATGGACATAGAGCAGCTGTGAGAGAATTCAACATTAACGAATCAATGGTACGGAAGTGGAGGAAGCAAGAAGACGCCCTGCGCCAGGTAAAGACCAAACTGAGCTTCTGACGGAACTTAAGAGTTTTGTTTCATTTCATGCGCCTTATAACCCGGTGCGCTTTATAGCCCGAAAAATACGGTAACTCATATTATTACCAGCCCACTTATTTGAACGCTGCACTTTCACCGTTTCTTTGCGCAGTTGCAGAACTTCTGCACGCTGTCACTGATTCTGAACCCCTGGTAGGACTGATTTCCTCTTTCTGAACTCTGGACTGTTCTGGCTACAATCTTGCTCCGCCTGTGATACCTCTGTTTGGTTTTGTGTTAACAAACATCGCATCTTGCATTCGCCTCCAATTTCTGCCGGTCATGACATTTGGCAGAACAATTTAGGCTTTGCACGAGGTGCCATTATGGACCACTTGGGTGTTCAGTGATATCCTATGGAAGAGTAGCCCAAAAAGCCTACGACTACCTTAATGTCTGGGAAACGTCCAGTTCAGACAATGTCCTGTTTCAGAGAAACATTAAAGGGATATTAATGTGGTAAACCCGGCATACCTGATGAGCTCTCACTAGAGGTATAAGTGCCTTTTCCCAGCAACAGATTAATCATGTTTGGAGAGTTGGCGACCTTTAGCGGCGTCTCCCCTCTTCTGTTGCTTTGATAAGGATCCCCTCCGTATCGCAAAAGCAACTTCACCACCTGGGAAATACAAACAACAAGAGTAGGACATCAGAAGCTCAGTCAGAGCCTAACAATTCAACACTACTGTACTGTACAACATATTTTAATGTTAACAAATACTTTACTGAAATCAATCACACTTTCATTCATTTCATTATATTGGGGCACTTGTGCGTATGGGGTGTGTCTGAAATGGTAATCAGTAATATCAACTTCCTTCATTCTTCTCATAATATGATATAGAGTCTGTGGAGAAGAGAGCTTTGAGAGTAGTGAACGATTTCTTTAAAAAAAGGCAAAATAAAATGATTATTTTGCACTACAAAGGTTCGTCTGTGTTGACTGTGCTGCAGCCAATGTTGTGATCAAGCAAACAAGACAGTACATAATGAAAACAATGTGATTAAACACATTCTACTGAAGCTTATATTGACCACTCAGATGGGTGTGTGGTGCTTTTATTATAAAACTATTTCATTAAGATCAAACAGAAGCAAGCAAAACATGGGATTCAAAGTTCTAATCGTTCGCCAGCACTAAATCAAAGTGCTTACTTTGAAGTGGCCGTTGTTTGATGCATCATGCAGAGGGGTATCATCATCCAGGCCCTTGGTGTTGACCTCAGCCCCTGCTGCCAGTAGCTGCTTGGCCACTTCATAATACCCTCTGTTGCACGCCTCATGCAGAGCAGTCCAGCCTGAAAAATGCAGCATCACATTTCACTCATGTGGAACCTTAACTTTCAAGCCATCTTTCTTTGTAGCTACGCCAGTCAAACTAAAATCCGCTGAATCGTTTAATATGACTTGGTTGCAACCATCATTGGAATGGAGATCCGAATGCACGTCTCACCTGCAAAGTCTTTGACATTCACATCAGCTCCCTCACTGATGAGCTCCTTGATGCGGCGTACCTCGCCGCGGATAGCTGCCCGGTGCAGCCGTGTTTCACCCCTCTCGTTTCTCTTATTCACTTTGTCTTTGGTTTTTGAGGCAGAGTTTGGCGTTCCCTTCTGACCCAGATTTGACTGTGACTGGTGCTTTGGTGTTGTGTCTGAAAAGAAGTTCCAGTGAAATCATACAGCATACATAACACCGCTACAAGATGTACACAGAGCAATGAAAATAAATAGATGACACCCAGCAGCCTCTGGGTGGCGGTCTTGTAACAAAAATATACAGTGAAATACACTCCGAACTGTGGTCTCCACTGGTAAATTTAAGAGTTCCTGTATAAGAAAACCACCTTTTGTTGAAGAGACTCATTTCAAAATGAAAAGACTGAGAAATGCAGGTTTGAAATGAAGTGCAGTGTTCATGTACATTTCTCATCAGGAAATTATTTGTAAACAAAAACACGTGCCACAACTACTGGGACTCCTGCATTTAATATTTTGTACAACCTCCCTTTGTCCACACAACACTATTTAAGTCTTCTTCTATAACATCTTACACTGTTGTGCTTGAAAGTTTGTTTAGTTAACATCACTATCAGCAAATCAATGCCAATTTAGAGTAATCACTCAACCTAACACGCATGTCCTTGGACTGTGGGAGGAAACCGGAGTACCCAGAGTAAACCCATGGAGACACGGGTGGGCATGTAGACTCCATACAGAAAGGACTCCTCCACCCTGGGATTGATCTCAAGACTTCTTGCTGTGAGGCGACAGTGGGACTGCGGTAGCCTAGCAGTTAAGGTACTGGACTATGGACCAGAAGGTCCAGGGCTCAATTCCCACCTCTGCCAAGCTACCACTGTTGGGTCCTTGAGCAAGACCCTTAACCCACAATTTCTTGGATTGTAAGACTGTATCAATTGTAAGTCGCTCTGGATAAGGGCGTCTGCTAAATGCTGTAAATGTTGCTTGAAAGTTTGGTAAACCCTTTTTTTTTCTATATTCCTGCATAAACACGACCTGAAACATCATCAGATTTTCACAAGTTTCCCAAGTTCTAAAAGTAGATCAAAAGAACCCAGTTAACAAAACTACACGTCATCCAATATTACATATCTGTGTGTGGCAAAGTATGAGAATCACTAGAATAACCAGTTAATTTGAAGCTGAAAGTCAGGAGAGCTGGATTGAATCAGGGATTTATCATATTCTGAGCTTCAAAAGACATCTGTTGAAGTGTCTCATGGGACAGGCAAAGGAGATTTCTGAAAACCTCAGAAAAAAAGGTGTTGCTGGTGCTCATCAGGCTGGAAAAATGTACATGACCATCTCCAAGAGGTTGAACAGAAGGACGAAATTCAAGACTATTGTCACCCTCCCCTGGAGTGGTAGATCAACAAAGATGACAAAAAAAAGTCTGGGTAACAGTCCACGAGGTACCAAACAACTCAGGGTAACTTCTAAGCAACTAAAGGCCTCTTTCGCATTGACTAATATTGATGTTTATGAGTCCAGGTGAACACTGAACAATGGTGTGGATAATACGGTTGCAATGAGAAAGCCACTGCTCTTCAAAAAGAACATTGCTACCCATCTGCTGTTTGCTGAAGATAATGGACACAAGCCCGAAGGCTACCGGAAAAAGGTTAGGACCAAAATAGAGCATAAAAGTGTTACGTCTAGTGAAAGGAAAACTGCATTCCAGCATAAGAACCTTATATCATCTGAGCAATGTGCTGGTAGTATAATGGTTTGGGCTTGTTTTGCTGGATGTGTACCAGGACTGATTTGTGAATTCCACCATTGACGAATTCTGAATTATGCCAGCAAATTCTGAACTAAAAAGTGAACTGAATCTCAAATAATGACTAAAGAAGAGTAAAGTTCATGTTTTGGAAAGGCCAAGTCAAATTCCTGACTTGCAATATCCCAGAGTTGAAGCTGTTTAGTATCTGATGATATTTAGGTCATACTTATTAAGCAGAAACATGGAAAGTTCATAAATTGTTCGACTATCAAGCACCACTGTAAGTCTGCAGAAAACAGATCATGGAATTTGAGACTTTTGCTCTTGTTACTCTGTCTGTTTTGCCCTCTTCCTCACCACTGTGTCACAATAAAACGTAGATCCTCACCAGGCAAGTTTGTCACGGTTCCAGTTGATTAGAATTTTTTACTTGCTGCCCTTAGTGTATATGAAGACATTTGAGGCTAGCAGACTTTCAACATGATTTCTTGTCTTTGCCATGCTGAAGAATGACAAAGATGGTTCAACATCTATTTTACCTCACATATATGGGGCAAAAAACAACCAAATACTTATTTTCCACCATGATTTACAATTAAATTCTTTAAAAATCCTACAGTGTGATTCCATCAGTGAGAGCATTGAAGATGGAACGTGGCTGGGTCTTCCAGCATGACAATGATCCCAAACACACCGCTCGGGCAACGAAGGAGTGGCTCCGTAAAAAGTATTTCAAGGTCCTGGAGTGGCCTAGCCAGTCTCCAGACCTCAACCCCATAGAACATTTGTGGAGGGAGTTGAAAGTCCATGTTGCCCCAAAACATCACTGCTCTAGAGGAGATCTGCATGGAGGAATGGGCCAAAATATCAGCTACAGTGTGTGCCAACCTGGTGAAGACTTACAGGAAACGTTTGACCTCTGTCACTGCCAACAAAGGTTATGTTACAACGTATTGAGTTGAACTTTTGTTATTGACCAAATACTTATTTTCCACCATAATTTACAATTAAATATTTAAAAATCCTACAATGTGATTTCCTGGATTTTTTTCCTCATTTTGTCTCTCATAGTTGAAGTGTAGCTATGATGAAAATTACAGACCTCTCTCATCTTTCTAAATAGGAGAACTTGCACAATCAGTGGCTGACTAAATACTTTTTTTGCCCCACTGTACATATAAATCAAACTGGCTATGTTAACCCTTAAAGCGTCCAAAATCTGATTTCTTTCTCTTACAAAATTTTATGCTAGGTTGTTCCCATTCGTTTTAATCTAGTCTGTGTCCAACACTAGCCTGAACCGGTCCTGCTCTTGGACTGAGCCAAAGGCGCAGCAGAAAATGAGCCACAATCACAGCCAGATACAAACAAAGAAACAAAATAGAGCGTATGGTAGTGATCACCAAAGCTGTTCATCAAGTTAGTGTGCAATGAATACGACTATGAATTCAAAGCCACAAACTAATGAAGACAGAAAAGCAAACGAGTGCCAATAATTTCTGCTGAGTCATGGTGGCCACTTCTGTGGACAGTGGTAGCCGAGATATGGATGGCTTCACAAGCATGGAATTCACTGAAAACGTTCAAAGGCAATTTTTAATGATCTAGTAGTGATTTTCTTCAAGATTTGACACTAAAACGAGGTGGCTCAAAAGTTAGTGAGCAGTGGTTGGATTGTACTGGCTGTACTTGGGAGCAGAATACAGCACGATGTAACCTATATGGATTCCTTAAGCCCTGTTTGCTTGACTGCCCACGAGTTTGGCTACGCTTTGTACAGTTTACATCAGGCTTGAAGGAGATGAGCTCTGGGATGTGGTACGAGGACTGAATTCGCATCAGCCTGTACAGTCTGAGGTCATCAGATCCATAATAAATGTTAGTACCACATATGAAAGTGGCGATGAACCGAATTGAAAAGGTCTGACTGATTTGCCTGTTCACACTGCTATGAAAGGAACCCGTGTCAAATGAGAGGGATCAGAACCTCACCTACAGCGTGAATGCAGCCGCTGAGAATTTGGTCATGCCAAATAGGTTAGCCAGTGTGCTTCAATGTGCTCCCATTTCTAGCCAGTACAATCCATCCCTTCTAGATTCTGACTTAGTGACATGTGTCGCATCAAAGTGGTGTCCTGCTTCACAAATCCTTAGACGGTAAACGTTGACCTTTGTAAAATTTTCCATGGGTCTGTGAAGCTGTAACATCACGACTCCACTCCCTCATCCAGAAAGTTCTCTCCACAGAAGTATCTGTCTAGAGTCCACAGAACCCCATCGATATCCCTCCCTCTTTCCCCTCCTCGTCCTCATTATTATTAGGTTAGCAATCGCTTCATTTTGCCTTTTCTCCTCTGAGGAGGCTTGCCAAGTGGCTCTCAGTTCAAGAGCAGGCCCTGTTCAGACTAGTGCTCCATGCAGGCCACGTTAAAAACCAAATGTGTACAACCTATCAAACAGATCTGAGCGGTACATTGGATTTGAGCCACTTCTAGCTGCAGTGTGAACGTGGCATTATTTCACTGAAATAAAGGACGGAATAAATTCCACTTTGACTGCATGTGAATAGAAAACACCGGCTGGATTTAATTAGTATGGACTGGACAAGAACCACGTTACGTGCAGGCAGAGCCTTTTTCTTTAGTCAGCACAACACTATCGTGATACATCGTAATAATAAACACTCTGGGACTCCAGCTCTGCGTTTTCGTTTTGGAAAGAAATGGAATGACTGTAAGCCCTCGAGTAAGAGATGTCGAACGTGACGCTGCGTGGTTTGGCGCAGCGTACAGACAGGCTGTACTAATAAACCTTTCAAGACTGTGCAGCCGGATCCATTGCAACTCTTTCCCTAATGATCCAGCACGAGACTCTAATGCAAAAGCACACGTTACCCTTCCATTGTTGTACCATCGCAGTGCGCCGGATTAAGAGTGCTGAGCATTTTGCTAAGGTAATGTGAATTAATGAGGGTTATCTTGTGAAATTGAATTCTAATTAAGCGCTGTGGTGTGTGTTTTAATGAAGCATAGCGTGAGAGAGTGCAGCAGAGACAGGGAGCGCTTGTTGTGGGGGCTGCGGTGCTGCTCTCGGACGTGGCGCTCATGACAAACACGCACCTGGACTGTTTACTGACTCCTCCGCTGTCATCTGCATAAGAAGAGCCACCTGCTGCCGCTCCGACAGCGGGTACCCAGCCCGGATTCCTGGCATGCCCATCCCAAACGGCAGGTTTGGCTTCCTGGTGTTTGTAGGCTCCTTTTTAATGCGCTTCCGCTCCGGACCTTGCCTCTCTGTGCGAGGGAGAGAAAAAAAAAGGAGTGTGTTAGACCTTAAAGGACTAAATGGTGTCTGGTCAGGAGCTTCAGAACTGGCTCTTCTAAGCTAGTCTGGTCTTTGGATCTGTTTTTAATTCCAAGATAGGTCCCTCTCAGTGACAGCATTGGACAAGCAGGGTCCTTTGGATGCAGTTTTGTAATCTCGCTGCAATGTGGTGTTACACAGTTCATCTAAACACACCTCACATGTAAAAGCACTGGCTGCTCTTTTTAACCATGAACTTGTCTGGCTTATAAAGATCCTGCGATTCGATTTCATCCCAGAAAGCATTAGCAAATATAAACTGGAGATGCACCACAATTACGGCCACTGGATATTTGTCTGAAAAAGCTGCTTTTGGGGAGAAACAACAAAATATTTGACCTACAAAACAGGTAAACAAACAGTTCTTATGGAACTAAGGCTTGAAGTTGCATGTGCACAGTTTAAATAGTATCTATAATTGAAAGCATGAGGAATGCAGCGATAGATCACATATAATATGCATCGTATCGCAATGTACCGTGATATAATCGTATCGTGACCCATGTATCATATTGTGAAGTCCTTTCCAATATCCACCCCTAAGAAATGCACATTCTGTACAAGTAAATGCATTCCAGGGTTGCCAGATCCTGTGTGAGAAACAAGCAACCAGCACAAAAGAAGCGAAGTTTCTTAGAATAAGAGGACCTGGCAACAGTGTTTGCCACTTTTGGGACAGATCTTCACTCACGGTACCCACTACAAGATACATGACGAGATTCATACATGGGAAAACAGACCGAAATCAAAATAAGGGCAGAGAAAGTGCTGAGAAAGAAGATTATTAAGATAAAACCCAGCTCTCTTTTTCTGACGTATGATGGTCAGTACCCAAGTGTAGTGCATGGCACACATTCTGCACCTAGCGGAAATGAAAAGATAGGCTAATACAGCGGCTCTGGCACAAAAAAGAAAAAAATGATCAGCCACTGGCTGCAAAGAAATCAGAATCAACCAAGTCATGATCGGTACAAACCTAATTTTCACCCTACCATAGTGTGCTACATGTGCTTTCTTGTTCACTATAAGAGCGTCCTAATAAATAAGGTACACCCTGATTCAACCACAAGTTCAACTGTTTTATTAGATGTTTACGTTTAAAATAACCTCAACCAGCAAGAATCTCTAAGACTTATAAAAGTGAAATGAAACCTGGCCTCCCAGGTGAATTCCCCGTCTGCCCCCCACCGCCCTGCTCACAATCACAGTCTGACAGCCTGCTGCAGCAGGGCAGGACTACCCAGAAACCCACTGGGGAAGGAGGAGCGTTGTGTGTTTGTGCGTCTTTCTTTAAGGGAGTGACAGGCTGGCAGCAGTTACAAAATGGCCGGTGTTGGTTTCAGCATGGCATGGCAAGGTCACCAATTCGGACAAAGCAGCTGCTCTTCAAAGAGCCGTCCGTCCATTACTTTCAGTGTCTGGATGCTGCCGTCTCCCACCACGCACCGGTCGGTTCATTACACGGAGCTATCAGCTTACAGCAGCAAACAGGCAGACATCCCTACGACTCTAAGGAACACACTCATGGGCATGCCCTAACAGCGCACGCACAAATACACACATGGTCCCGTCTGCGGAGCTTAATAACAAAAACAGCAAGAACAGACGCCATCATAGACGTTCCAGCGCTCATGGAATCTGTGAAAGATCTCCGAGCGTGCATGCTGCTGCTCAGAACGCAGTGATTTGCTCTAGGCCGCAAAGATAATTTATACAGAGAGGAAACAAGGCATCGGAGAAACTTCCTGTCGCACAGCTCTTTCCAGGGATTGCTCTCCACAGTCGAGATCTGATAAAGCCGCTCAAACATCTGCAAACGATTACATTCGACGTCCCCCCACCCTCTCGCACATCTGCCGCTTAGACACATTCCTGCGACTCGAGAGTCGAAACTGCGTGAGCTGCGGAAGCAGTCGAAACATGTTTTCAGGCGCTGCAAGAAAAGACAGGCTAAAAATGCAGAGCTGGCTTTAGCGGGCTTCACGCAGAGCAGAGAATTAGGCCTAATGGCGGCACAGGATTAGCCAGACTTCAAAACTACAGCGAAATATGGCGGGGCTGTCTGGAATACGTTTCTCAGTCCTTCAAAAACATTAACCATGCTGTCACGCATCAACAGCAACATTTTCAGTACCAATATTAAAGAGCGGTTTCTAATATATCAAGTACCTTTAAAATGAACTCAAAAAGGTGACAGCCTGGCAGAAGTGGTCTTTGAACCCTGGACCTTCTGGTCCATAGTCCAGTATCTTAACCGCTAGGCCACCACTGTCCCTACCTCCAACCAAGCTGTTGCTTCAAAGTCCTTGAGCAAGGGCCTTAACACACATTTGCATTGAATGTTGCAAGTCACTCCTAGTGAGTAAGGTACTGGACTATGGACCAGAAGGTCCAGGGTTCAAATCCCACCTCTGCCAAGCTGCCACTGTTGGGTCCTTGAGCAAGGCCCTTAACCCACAATTGCTTGGATTGTAAGACTGTACCAATTGTAAGTCGCTCTGGATAAGGGCGTCTGCTAAATGCTGTAAATGTCAATGAAAGGTACATCCAAGACCTCCAAAAGACCTCTTAAAGAGGTGCTGTGATATCTGGCACCAGGACGTCAGTAGCAGATCCTTTAAGACCTGTAAGGTTTGAGCTGGATCTGACTTGTTTGTCCAGCACATCCCACAAATGCTTGGTCAGAAAGAGGTCTGATTACTTTGGAGGCCAAGTCAACACCCCCAGGCTGGGCACAACACAGGCAGAATTGTAACAGCAGTCCATTGGTCTGCAGCACGTGTTGTGTAAGTGCTTGCTCCCAGTAGTAGAACTGAGTCTGTGGTGATGCAGTGGTTAAGGTGCTGGACTACGGAACATAGGGTCCAAGGTTCAAATTCCAGCAAATTCCACCGTTGGGCACATGAGGAAGGACCTTAACTCACAATTGCCTGTATATAGTTAGATAATTACAGCCAAATGCTGCAAATGTAATGTGCACTGTCTGCCAGTGGCAATGGTTGGCAGGTGCAGGATGTATGGAGGCATTTGCTGGTATAAGGACCCCCTCTGACGGGGGAATTAGGCACTACCAAATTACGGAATTAAGGTAAATAAAGATGGTTTTGGCTAATGACACATATTAATGGCATATCGGCTAAGATCTGATAAACCTTACAAAAACCTTAATGATCCCCACAGGGCATGCTTTAAAATAGCACTCAGCCCACCAGTACGTTAGCTTTAAATAGCCATTATTAGTCTGACTCATCTTGTGGCTGCATATTGATCCTCTCTAACTGAAGGGATAAAATAGTTTCAGTAAATCAGATCAAGTTCATGACGCAGACTTGGTACAACTTCGAAGTCTCTGGGACGAAATGTGTTTTACTTGGATTACACCGTAGGGCCATCAGATAAGAGAAAAATAACCTGCAATAGAAGGCAAACGGAACACAGACAATGGTTTACGCAACCAGGCATGAATGTGAACGCTTATCAGTGTTGAAATCGTCTGGTGGTGAAAGTAGTTCAACACGCTTTTCTGAAACCCATCATACCAGAGTTGCAGAGGCTGGCTGTTACACTAGTGATGCCTGAGAGCTATGGAAAAGTCAGAGAAGACACGTGAGAGCTACTATGTCATTACATTATTCAGTCAAGACCAGTACCAGACATGGTTTTCATTACTCATTTGATACCACAGCAAAAAAAACATTAATACAATTTCATTTTCGATCAGTGTCCAGAATAACAAGTGAAAAGGTCAAGTCAAGTCAGATTTATTTATATAGCGCTTTTTACAATGGAGCATTGTCTCAAAGAAACTTTACAAGTTTAGATTATCTACTAATAACTACGTCCAATCCCAAATTGAGCAAGCCTAGGGCGACAGTGGCAAGGAAAACTCCCTAAAAAGGCAAATGATGTGTACTGATCGCTGAGTATATAGAGTTTTCTAGAAACCCTAACTACCCACAGACTAGTCTATTTTTAAAGACATAGTTTTAATGTGTGAATGTTACAGAAACAGACAACATCAGAGCAAACAACACAAGGTGCACATAATGAACACCCACAGACTAACAGCTGACCAGCAGAAGTTTGACTAAAGAGGTACGATTCAGCAGAAATAATTACACGGCTGTTGTTCTGCAAAAGCGTGTACAATACGGAAAAGTCAACACCTTAGTAAGTTCCCAACTGGCATCCTTTCCTTAAAGCCAATCATGTCAAAAGGTACCACCTATTACACCACTATTAAAGCTGTGTAGTGCTATTTTAGTGGAAATGCTACTTCTTCAGGATTAAATTGGAGCAAGAAGAAACATGACAAGTCATGCAATTTATTAATTATGGGGCACTTACTGCATGCCAGCTTGAACAAACCAGGTGTTCTACTGGTGCAGCGTTCAAATATGCTAGACTACAGTGGGGCAAAAAAGTATTTAGTCAGCCACTGATTGTGCAAGTTCTCCTACTTAGAAAGATGAGAGAGGGCTCTAATTTTCATCATAGGTACACTTCAACTATGAGAGACAAAATGAGAAAAAAATCACATTGTAGGATTTTAAAAGAATTTAATTGTAAATCATGGTGGAAAATAAGTATTTTTTCAATAACAAAAGTTCAACTCAATACTTCACCAGGTTTGCACACACTGTAGCTGCTATTTTGGCCCATTCCTCCATGCAGATCTCCTCTAGAGCAGTGATGTTTTGGGGCTGTCGCTGGGCAACACTTCAGATGGGCCTGAACATGTACTGGCTTAAGCAGGGGGGCACGCCTGGCACTGCAGGATCTGAGTCCCTCTTGGCGTAGTGTGTTACTGATGGTAGCCTTTGTTACTTTGGTCCCAGCTCTCTGCAGGTCATTCATCAGGTCCCTCCGTGTAGTTCTGGGATTTTTGCTCACCGTTCTCATGATCATTTTGACCCCACAGGATGAGATCTTGCATGGAGCCCCAGATCTAGAGACATTATCAATGGTCTTCCATGTCTTCCATTTCTTACAATTGCTCCCACAGTTGATTTATTCACACCAACCTGCTTACCTGCAACCTGCTTAGATTCACTCTTCCCAGCCTGGTGCAGGTCTACAATTTGCTTCCTGGTTGTCCTTCGACAGCTCTTTGGTCTTGGCCATGGTTGGTTTGGAGTTTTGGAGTCATGACTGTTTTCTGATGGCTGTTGGACAGGTTTCTATTATACAGATAACGAGGTCAAAACAGGTGCCATTAACAGGTAACGAGTGGAGAACAGAAGAGCTTCTTAAAGAAGAAGAAAGTTACAGGGTCTGTGAGAGCAGAAATTCTTGCTTGTTTGTGGTGACCAAATACTTATTTTCCACCATGATTTACAATTAAATTCTTTAAAAATCCTATGTGATTTCCTGGATTGTTTTTCTCATTTTGACTCTCATAGTTGAAGTGTACCTATGATGAATATTACAGGCCTCTCTCATCTTTCTAAGTAGGAGAACTTGCACAATCAGTGGCTGACTAAATACTTTTTTTGCCCCACTGTATCACCACAAAAAAAAACACAGCTCATGCCTCCGCTGTGAGCCAATCATGTCCGAAAGGTGATGCTTGGTCAGAAGGCACCCCCTAGTAGGGCTGGGTATTGGAAAGGACTTCACGATACAATACGATACATGGCAATAAAATTATATTGCGATATTCCACATAGTTCACCGAAAATATAAAAACAGCTGATACAAGTTATGGTGTACAATCTGAGTCGTCGTAATAAATCCCATCTCACTGATAATTCAGCGGACAAATTAAGTGAAAACCCTGTACTGCAACATCTACAAAAGATTGTAGTTTGCACCCTGTTTAAATCAATATTTTGAGGTGAAAATCGATGTAGTATATTGCAAAAATAAATATAGTGATGTACTGCTGTATCGATTTATAGCCCAGCCCTACCCCCTATTATAGCTGTATAGAGCTTTTTAATAGAAATGCTATTTCTTTAGCATAGAATAGAAGCAAGACGACAAATCAATACAATTGGTAGTGATTAACATGATACAAATCATGCAATTCAGGAATTTTGGGACACCCTGCATGTGTACAGCACTGCACGCAAGTTGGTGCTGAATGGAAAAATATTTCTTCCCGTTAGGAAACTATGGCAGTCTGTTCAGTAATTAATATGCCCTATTTATAATACAGACTTCATGGTGGAACTGATTGGTGAATTGATGCCATGGAGGAAAGGCTGCTTTCAGTGCAGTTGGTTCTTAAGCGTCTTGGCTGATCTAAATAAAAGTATAAAATGGTGGGTGCTGTGGGTCTCTGTTACTGCAGAAAATCTGGGTCAGTCGAGAGGGAGGGAACTTACCAACAAGGGGACTTCCCATTGCCAGGGTCATGAAGAGCAACCTCTGTTAGCGTGTTACAATGCTCACATTTACAGCGACACACCATACAAGCAAACGCACTTAGACCGACCGGGTCTAGAGGACAGTGAGTTCAGACAGTCCAGATGAGAAAAGGGAGGGAGGGACCCTTCAATCTAACAGTGGTTCTCTGAATATGAAAGCACGTTCAGAGCGAGCTGCATAAAGCTTATATAACTCCCTCTCTTGGCAGTTCCTTCAGCGGCACTGTGGAAACATGCTAAAGGAAGAGGAAAGGGGGGAAAATCCAAAAAAAAAAAAAAGATATGAACGAAGCAAGATAAAGCCTGAGAATGAGCCAGCAGGCCAGAAAGATACAGAGTCCTCTTGTGCTGCCCATAGAAAACAGGAAATGAAGGCAGAAGAGACAGGAAGTGCCTACAGGATGTTGTGTCACTGCTTTGTGCTAGAGATGAAAGAGCAATGCGACAGAAAGCAACGCGAGAAGGATAAAGTAAAACTGCCCTCTGTCTGAGTACACACTGAGAGCCAAACCAGAGTCACTCTCGTATAAAAGCAAGTCTTCTAACGACTCCAATATGAAGCAGAATTCAGCTGGCTTTGCTCTAATACACACCAAGACACCAGCAATGAATTATCCAACACAGAGAGTGGCTCAAACACAAAGACAACAACACTTCAGAGCTATCTGATATTCAGTGGAACTAGCAGGTACATCCTGTGCTAGCAGCTAGCACATACATCTGGTCAGCATCGAAGCCATTTGCATGCATAAGTGTGTGTGTGTGTTTATCAGCCATCCTGGCTGGCAGCTTTAAAGTGGGCAGTGTTGGAGTGGACAGCAGTCCACAACGGTCGAGCTTTAATTGGTAGATGATCAACACACTCACCGGCTATGTGTTCTGTTTATTAGGAACACATGGCTAGTACCGGGTTGGACCCCTTTTGCCTTCGGATGCGCCTTAATTCTTTGTGGCATGGATTCTACAAGTTGCTGGAAACATTCCTCAGAGATTTTGGTCCATATTGACATGATAGCATCACATCCATGATGCACCGTTACACCACATCCCAAAGGTTCTCTGTTGAACTGAGATCTGAAGATTGTAACTCATTGTCATGATCAAGAAACCAGTTTGAAATTGTGATCTTGTGATATGGCTTGTAGAAGATGCACTGTGGTCATAAAGGGATGGACATGGTCTGCAACAATACCCAGGTAGGCTGTGCTGTTTAAACGATGCTCAGTTAGTGGCTCAAAGTGTGCCAAGAAAACACTCCCCACACCATTACACCACCATCAGCCCACACCGTTGATATAAGGCCCAATGGATCCACGCTTTCATGGTGGTTATACCAAATTTTGACCTACCATCTGAACATCGCAGCAGAAATTGAGACTCGGCAGTCCATGCAACGTTTTCCAGTCCTCTGTTATCCAATTTTGTGGCACCCATGGGAATTGTAGCCTCAGTTGCCAAATTCTAGCTGACAGAAGCAGTCTTTCTGTTGATTTACATTTACATTTACAGCATTTAGCAGACGCCCTTATCCAGAGCGACTTACAATTGGTACAGTCTTACAATCCAAGCAATTGTGGGTTAAGGGTCTTGCTCAAGGACCCAACAGAACCCTGGACCTTCTGGTTCACAGTCCTGCACCTTAACCACTTGGCCCTATGAATTTACATTTACAACATTTAGCAGACGCCCTTATCCTTGCTCAAGGAGCCAGCAGTGGCAGCGATGGGATTTGAACCCTGGACCTTCTGGTCCAGAGTCCAGTACCTTAACCGCTAGGCTACCACAGTGTTGATGTAGTCCATCTGCTTCGAGGTGGGACATGCTGCGCATTCAGAGATGCTCTTCTGCATATCCGTAGTAACGAACGGTTATTTTAGTATAAATACTCAGACCAACCCGTATAGCACCAACAACCATTTCACGTTCAAAGTCATTTAACCTTTCTTTCCCATTCTGTCTGAACTTCAGCAGGTCATCTTGACCGTGTCTACATGCCTAAATGCACTGTGTTGCCGCCATGTGATTGGCTGATTAGATATTTATATTAAGGAGCAGAATTAAATTGTGGGAGCTCTTTGTGATCTATTAGCAGCAAACATTAAGAAATCCTGGAGGTGCTCAGCCCAGCAGACGTCATTGCAAAACATAAAAAGCTGCTCTATCAGAACGTGCCCTTATTCATGTGACTTTTGTTTACATATTTGGTTTGGATGATAAGAACGCCACTGTGAGCGCCAAGCAAACCAGGATTAAAATGGGACAATGTATCATGTTCTGCTTGGTCAGGACAAACGGAACCAAGCGTAAACACACCCTAAGATACCATTTACATGGACAAGTAGTGGTGATGTACATATTCAAGTAATAAAAATGTGACTAATGCTGTTTAAATAAAAACAAAACAAAAGTTACTGATGCTAATTTTGACAACCCTTCTAAAAACAGTTCTATTCAATTTACATGTAATTCCAAAGAGTAAAAACAACCTTCTTCCTTTATAAACATGAGCATTTTAGCAGCAAAAGAGTCAATCACTGATTATCATGAGAGTACAGGTTTGCCAAGAACAAGGGGGTATTTTGTTTGAAGCGCCCTCATTAAAGAGTGTCTGCACGACTTTAAAATGCAGCAAACAGCAGCAAGACAGCATTCAGTCTCATACATTATAAAACAGCACACACTCGAAGTGTGTAACCCAAGACCTGTATAATCCAGGTAGAGAGAGACTTTCAGGAAGGAGGACAGTAGACGAGAGCATTTGATGTAAGAAAACATTTGCAGGACTCGTACACGGCTGAGAGCCGACGCATCATCACGGTGCCTGCAGAAAGCACTGAAGCAGGGGAGCAGCGAAGGGAGGAGGGGGAAAAAAAAACACTGCTGCAAAAACACCAGCTAGATGAATTATGCATGTCGAATGGAGTCGTTCAGAAAGCATGCAGAGCAAAGCAGTGGCAGCACAACGCCAGCTGTGCCTCTACAGTCACTGTCCGGACTTTCCTACATTAGCCTTGAGGGGATGAGATGCAGCTCATCTTTGGTGGCTCTGCTTCTGTACGGTACAGCCGCATAGCGCATTCATCAGTCCCACACAACTCTGCTACGTTGGTTGCATAAGAACGCGGTTCTGTACTCATGCACCAGGAGAGAGATCCGGGCGCAGGCGCAGAGACATATATCAATACATATTATGCAGGAGGTGAAGTAGCGCACATCAGTCGCTGTACTTTTCCTGATGGGTGTGGTGCTGATCACTCCCTCTAGTTACATAAGAAAAGGCCAAACTCTCACTCCACTCACTCGTCTCAACGGCAGTTTGCAACGAATGGCTGCCTTGCAGGCTATTCTGGTACATTTTAGAGCTGCAAATGGCTTTACTAGTGCATCTATTGTCTGGGCTGGGCCTGTTTGTATTCATATTAAAGCTCAGTGGAAATGCTTACAGACTCTAGAAGAGAAGCTTCAGTCGGCTTTACACTTTAGATTTTTAGATATATATATCTGTGTCATTGCTGGACTAAAATTAGTCCACCAGTCAAAATGTCCTGCCACCAGGACAACATCAAGTGAGGTCCGATGAAGGATTAGAGGATGACTAAAGCAAACTGTGCAACAACAAATAAGCTCCTGTCTCCATTCCTGTGTCTAATTGCCACTGTTAGGTCATTGAACAAGATCCTTAACCTAAAATAACTTGGACTGTAAGATTGTATGAGATGTAAGTCTGGATAAGGGTGTTTGTTAAATGACTAAATGTAAATGTTTTTGTATTTGATTTTCCACCACCTCCAGCTCATGCGACTAACCCGGACAGTGTGTGACGGACACTAAGGTTTATGGCGGTTTATACTGTGTAATGGAAGAAGAATGTCCACCGATCTGGCTACACCATTTACACAGCAGCATTTCTGAATCATCTGCTTACAGTACAGTGGGTGGGGCTTTTATGTTTACATGCATTTACATTTACATTTACAGCATTTAGCAGACGCCTTTATCCAGAGCGACTTACAATTGATACAGTCTTGTGGGTTAAGGGCCTTGCTCAAGGACCCAACAGTGGCAGCTTGGCAGAGGTGGGATTTGAACCCTGGACCTTCTGGGCCAGAGTCCAGTACCTTAACCACTAGGCTACCACAGCCCCGAGGACGAGGGACAAACATTAGCTGTCAAGTGAAGTCAGATCTGTTTATATAGCGCTTTATACAATGGAGCATTGTCTCAAAGCAACTTCACAATTTTAGATCATCTCCTAATATCTACGTCCAATCCCAAATTGAGCAAGCCTAAGGCGACAGTGGCAAGGGAAAACTCCCTGAGTGTTATAGGAAGAAACCTTGGGAGGACCAAGACTCAAAAAGGGACCCAACCTCCTTGGGTTGTACAAGTCTGCTGCTCAACGTTTGCAGACGGAGGTGGCAGCACTAGCAATTTCACCACTTAAAATGAAACAGCACTGGGAAAGCAAAAAACAATTAAATCCAGTGGTGAAAAAGCGTTGTCGGTTTACAGCAAATCCAGCAGGTCACCTCGCGTTCTTGAAAGGTTAGACAGAATCCTTAGCAAAAGCGACTCCACATGCCAAGAAATCCAGCAGATGGAAGGACCTACATATGTCTTTGTTAGAATGTGGCCTTGATTTACATACTTGAAAAGGAGTTAATCAAAACCCTTGATCCGAGGTATGTAATGCTGAGCTGCAAGCAAAGTCAAGGTCCCATGTTTCTATGGCGAATACTGAAGAAATTTTTGTTCCTGCTTTTTTGATGTTAAGTGACTTATATTTGTTATATAACCATGCTGTAACTGTTATAGGTGAGACAAAGTGAGTGAATGAATGAATGTTGTATTGCATGTGTATGTTGACAACTGTAGCTCCAAATAAATATTTTCCACGTGATCAAGTGATTTAAGGTAGCAATTTAATCAAATATACAGTATTGCAAAAGTCTTAGACCACCATTAAATTAGATATACCACAATTTTAGCAACGGAATGACCATGTATAATTATTTCAGTCTCTTTATTAGAATGCAACCAAAAAATACAGGACGTTTGAATGCAGCTTCTACAGGCTTTGGTGGCAAGTACTTAGTGTGACCTCTCTTTATATTTGAGCAATAGCAGTCTTTGGCAGCTTCATCGTGATGCCAAGTTAACCCTTCTACAGTCCAAAGAAGCATGATCAGGAATGGTCTTTTTGGAAGGGCAGCAGCCAAGAAACCACTTTTTCGCGAGGGGAACAGGGTGAAAACGCTAAGATAGGCTACAGCACACAAAGACTGGAATGAAGATCAGTGGAAAAGAGTCTTATAAAGTGATGAATGCAGGTCTAATATTGTTGGGTCAGACTGTTGACAATTGTTATATATGGTCATTATATCACTGCTAAAACAACAAATCTAATGGTGGCCAAATACTTTTGCACATTACTGTAAGTGATTTATTTAGTAGACTTTGGCTCTATCACTGGCCCTATTAGAAACTCTCCAGTCTTAATGTTTAAGTTAATCACTATAGCTAATGACACCCAAAGAAGATGGTGTGTGACATGAAAATGACATTTTAATGTAATTTATTAGAGTTACCAAAACTTCATCCATCTGCTGCATCACTCTGCCCCTTGGGTGGGTTTATTGTTGGAGAGGCACATCTTCTCACAAAACACAACATTTGTACTGGGGTGCAATCAAAAGCAGTTCTACTATGGTGGTAGCACAAGGTTGCATGCTCTGATGATCTGTAAAGCAACTCATTTAAGTGCTAAAACTATTTTAAAGGGCCTAAAGATTGTTTTCTTCCCCCATTAGAACAGCACCACACAGCCATAAGAGTGTGATCCAAGCAATTGTGGGTTATGGGTCTTGCTCAAGGACCCAACAGTGGCAGCTTGGCAGAGGTGGGATTTGAACCCTGGACCTTCTGGTCCATACTCCACTACCTTAACCGCTAGGCTACCACAGTCCCATATTTAACAGTTTACATTTACAGCATTTAGCAGACACCCTTATCCAGAGCGACTTACAATTGATACAGTCTTACAATCCAAGCAATTGTGGGTTAAGGGTCTTGCTCAAGGACAGAACAGTGGCAGCTTGGCAGAGGTGGGATTTGAACCCTGGACCTTCTGGACCTTCTGGTCCAGGGGTCCAGTACCTTACCCGCTAGGCTACCACAGTCCTACGCTATAGGCTAACGGTGCTCTATGGCATGTACAGTGTAGGGAATACAAAAGAAGAGGACCATTTCAGATACAGCCCACAACTATGAGTCGCTCACAGGCCAAAGAACGGAAACACAATAAACTACCTCAGAACACACATCGGCATACAAATACTACAACATTATTAAACCTGCTTCATGGTAGGTGTGTGTGGAATAAATACTGCACAAAGGTTACAAGCCTGAACTTGTGAACTTCCCACCGAGACAGGAAGCCAGGGAGGTAAACAGGACTATACACACACATACAGGCACACACACCAGTATCATGACTCAAAGCGCCAAACAGAGAGGAGAAAGGGAACCGAGCCAAGTATTACAAAAACATCCACAGGGGAGTGACAATGACTTAGCATAAAATTCAGACCCAAAACAGGAACGCAATCAAGCTGCACAACCCCCCAAAAACCTGCCTGCAAACCAAACAAAGGCTGTAATGATTAATCACAGGGTTACCTGGTACACCAATGACCGTGAGCAATGATGAGAAAATAGCTGCACCAGGTAAAAGCTGCATGAATGCTTGGAAATGAATGCGGATCCACAGCTGACACCAACACACCGACATGGAAAAATATGGGTGTGCATAATGGAGCACAATAGCATAATTTGAGGAGAAAGCAAGTGAAAGACATGCAGCAGGTCCGTAGGACGATGGAGGCCCCACACCCCCTCCCCTCCACCATTAGCATCACAATGAGCACTATAGGTATTGTCTGCAACGGGCGAGAAAAAGGGAAAGATTTCACGCCTAATGGCCATACCGTGCAAAGCTAGGGGGAGTAGCTGCCTGCTGAACTTCTACAGACCGTATAAGGTCAGTCTACAAGAGCAATGCGATCAGAAAACACGCCACACTCGCCAGAAACTCACACGAACTAAACACAAAGAACCACCCACTGTACTTACAAACACGAGCTGCAACCAGGACTACAGAGCTCATTTTAAAAGCTAAGTAAATAAAACAAAACAACAAACAAACCTCCAAGTCTCTGGTCATGCCAACCGTACTGAGACACAAAAGCTAGCGATCTGACCCAAATCCAGTCCAATACCCAGTACATCAGGCTTCCATTAAGACACGCGGAAATGAGACAACTTCATGATCTTTTACAGCAAGAAACAGCAGCAATAAAAAAACCTTCTTACCCAGACTTTCTCAGCCCATTGTGTCCGCCAGATCTCCACATACCAGTCATACCACTTTATTTTCAGGTTCCCTGATAATCCAGCAAAGTGTAGTACAGACAAAACAAAACACACTACAGCAGCCTTTACACAAACACCACCCTTACTCCTGTTACCCACAATTCCCTGCTGGAAGGCCTGGCCCTGCCTCCTTACCTGAGTCTGAATCTTTCTGGTCTCCATTGGCTCCGACAGTGAAGGGAAGCTTCCTCTTAGGAGCTTTCTCTTTCATCTCTTTGACGCCATCGCTGCGGTCTGCTTTAGGAGTCTTGTTTGACGAGCCTTTATCTTTATCCTGTTCCAAAAAACGAAGAAATGTTAGCATGGAAAGGTTTCACTATTTAAGCAAGTTGAGCCATTAGTTTAATACTGAACATATAAAACAGCTTATATAGATACATATACAGCATTTAGCAGACGCCCTTATCCAGAGCGACTAACAATCTTACAATCCAAGCAATTGTGGGTTAAAGGCCTTGCTCAAGGACCCAACAGTGGCAGCTTGGCAGAGGTGGGATTTGAACCCTCGACCTTCTGGTCCAGAGTCCAGTACCTTACGCGCTAGGCTACCAAAGTCCTACCACAGATACTACTCTAGCAGACATTGAATGATTAATTGTCAAATAATGATAATAATTAGGGCTGTGCTAAAAAAAACTGATACAGCAATATATCGCAATGATTGTTTTTGTGGTAGCCTAGCGGTTAAGGTAGTGGCCATTTCAGCAACACACACACACAAGGTTACATCTACACACAAGGTTAACTCAAGACTAGTTATATATAAACACTCAAGTCAATTCCAATTTAGTGTAATCAATTAACCTAACACGCATGTCTTTGGACTGTGGGAGGAAACCCGAGTACCCAGAGTAAACCCAATCAGACACGGGGAAGACATGCAAGCTCCACACAGACAGGACCCAAGGCCGCTCCACCCTGGGATTGAACCCAGGACCTTCTTGCTGTGAGGCGGCAGTGCTACCCACCATGCTGCCCTGACTCAGATCGTACAATGTAACTTACATTTCGGCTGTTTTATTACCACTGACACACAATTACTGCCAGTTGCAACTTTAGAAACTAATATGGAACGATTGAAAACATTCAAACATGGCACCACTATACACCTTAACCACTACATAAGTGGTAATATACTGTAGAAGTTAATAAGACAATACTTTAATGCTGAGAGGATTTTTTATCGTTGTTAATCATGTCTGCTCGACGTCCCATAAACTCGCTGCTTGTCCCTGATAAGGACCTTTAGTTATGGGCTATATTCAGCACTGCCCCCTATTTACCCTACATTCTACTTTCTATATAAAGCACCATTAGTCCCCAAGGGACAGAACTGGTGGGTGTTGTAAGAGAATTCTGACACTTCCTTACATGCTTTGCCAACCCACTAACCCACTCCATCACACAGCACACAGGATTTACATTTAATCACTTAGCCTTTATCAAGAGTGACTTACTACTACTAAGTACACCTCACTACTACAGTCTAAGCAATTGTGGGTTAACTGCCTTGCTCAAGAGCCCAACAGTGGCAGCTCAGCAGAGGTGGGATTTGAACCCTTGACCTTGCAGTCCACAGTGCAGTACATTAACAGCTGCACCACCCCAGTCACACAAAAGTTTGTTTTCGGTGTGAAATTAAGCAAATACATTTAGCCACTGATGCAATTTTACAACCCAAGCATTTGCAGGTTATTGACCTCACCAAATGCTGGCAGCACTGGGGCTTTGACCCCGGACGTTCTGGTACACAGTTCAGTCCTCTAACGTTATGAAACAGCGTTCTTTTTTTACTTCAGTTTGGCCTGCTGTAGTCTGACACCTCCCACCATGTGCTTGAAACCTGCTGAAGGAGACGCCCAGCAAGGGCATCCACAAGCCTGCTGCCGCCAACTGCTCCTGTTCACCAACAGGTGGCGAAATTCTCGGCGAGAGTAAATCCACATAGACGTACAGACTAAGCATTATGTGCACCTTCGTTGGCGCCACCATTAACCAATGACGGCGCTGTTGCAGTGGCGGTGAGAAGTTCCCTCCCTCAAACAAGACCTGCTGTACATGCAGCACCCGGCCAGATCTGGGGCACTACCGAGACTTGAACATGGGCGTCTGAGTATAGTGGGAAAACACTGTATTTAGGTATTTTTGGAGTTCTCAATCCAACCAACCATCTACTGTCACACACAGGCACTAGTGGCTGTACTTGAGGGAGAGGAGGCCAGGCAGAGGATCACCCTTTTGTGCTGCTTACCAGTAGGGGTGGGTATTGGAAAGGACTTCACAATGCGCATCACGATACCCGGGTCATGATATATCATCACGGTATATTGCGATACGATGCATAATGCGATATTCAATGTAGTTCATTTTTTTAAAATATAAAAACAGCTGAAATACTGTTTACAGTCTGAGTATTAATAATCACATCAGATTGATAATTCAGGGAACAAAACCCTGTACTGCAGCATCTACGGGAGCGGAGATAGTAGCTTACACCCCATTTAAAAACTATTTTGAGCCGAAAATCGATGCAGTATATCACAAAAATAAATATCGCAATACATTTCATTATAGTTTTTTAGCACAGCCCTACTTTCCAGGCGATCTGCTGCCGACCCAACATTTCAGGGACAGACTCAAATAACCCTCCAACGACCCTGACCAGGAAAAATTGGCGTTAAAAAAAATAAAATAAATACAAAATTGTATGCCATTTACCATTGAGCTTTTGGCCTTGACATAAACAGTGCTCTATAAATAAAGACTATTATCATTCCAGCATTCTCATACTGCTGTCTATATTCAAATTCGCAAAACACAAGCAGCTCACATCCTGAATATAAAAGTGAGAGCATGATAAAATGCCCCGAAGCAAAGAATAGCATGCTCCATCAGCCATCATCTCTGACAACCTACTATAAGCTCACTCGCTCTGCAATAATTTCACCTCTGCCTCGGCAAGTTTTGCCATGGCAGAGACGTGTACAGATTTCACTGCAGATGTCACCCTGACAGACTAATCTTATCTGACCAGGGCTTTAGATAAATGACAATTCAATGTCTAAGGCTGGTTACGTCACCCAAAAAGGTGACTAAATGTAGGGGAGCTGCATTAAAACTGGCAACACTGAACAACACTCATATGAGTCAGTAATGCCTAGTGCAGGACAACAGCCTCAGAGTAGCTCTAACTAAGCTGAAATGATTTATACTATGGCAATATCTTCAGGGATTTTATCAGTACCGCTAATTAGATGACATTTTGACAGTGTACATCTTGGGTCTAAGGCAGGGTTGCACCGATCCAACTTTTTCAATTCTGATACATAAACTTCAATATTCGTTGACGAACAGAGATATAAATCCACCTATTAGCTATTTCTGTGTCACTTTAAAAAAATATGCAGACAGCATTCAACTTCAAAATAAAAAAAGGAGTCAAACACCTTAAACTACATCAATATTATTAATATTATACAGTATGTTGTATTGGAGGCAGGTGGAACAGTCAGGCTACAGGGATCAGTGGTCACAAAGGTCCAGGAGTTCAGGTACTTGGGATCAACTGTCCAAGGAAATGGGGAGTGTGGAAAGGAGGTAAAGAAGAGAGTACAGGCAGGATGGAGTGGGTGGAGAAGAGTGTCAGGAGTGCTGTGTGACAAAAGGGTCGCAGCAAAAGTGAAAGGAAAGGAAAGATTTTATAAGAGAGTAGTGAGACCAGCCTTGTTGTATGGCTTAGAGACAGTGGCACTGACAAAGAGACAGGAAGCAGAGCTGGAGGTGGCAGAACTTAAGATGTTGAGGTTCTCTTTAGAAGTGTCTAGGGTGGACAGGATTAGGAATGAGATCATCAGAGGGACAGCACAGGTTGGAAAATTGGGAGACAAAATTCGAAAGGGAAGACTGAGATGGTTTGGACATGTGCGGAGGAGGGATAGTGGATATGTTGGTAGGAGGATGTTGGAGATGGAGCTGCCAGGCAAGAGACGGAGAGGAAGACCAAAGAGGAGTTATTTGGTTGTGGTAAATGAAGATATGCAGGGAGTTGGGGTGAGAGTAGAGGACGTGGAGGACAGGGTGAGGTGGAAACGTTTAACTCGCTGTGGTGACCCTGATAAAGGGAGAAGCCGAAAGAAGAAGAAGAAGAAGATGTATGTTGCAGTGCCACCACCCCTTGCAGCATTTATTTTGCAGATTGCCATCAAACCTGTTGGAGTAACTGATGTAGGTGCAGCATGTGTTGCAAAATTACAGTGAACAGATTTTTAAATTTTCCGATTCCCAATCCAGCTAATTTTGTTAATATCAGGACCGATATCAGATCCTAAAAACAGACCAGTGCATCCCTAGTCTGAAGTATTCAAACGTTGTTTGAACCCATCACCGCCTGAATCGGCATCGTGTCTTTCTTGGTGTACAAGTTTTGACTCAACACAGCTAAAAACTGGAAATGGAGCACCAATGTTCAGCGCTTACATTTGCATCTACCTAAGCAGCCTTATCCCAAAATGAACCCAGAGCTAGTGACGATGCTGCGCATGTCCTAACTGCAACTGCATCGTGTCCTACTTAGCAACACAGGCACACGGCTCTCTGCCAGAAGCTTACTAATAAAGAAATACAACCTGGAGGCCAGTATACTGACAGCAACCCAGTCCTAGTGTTCGCTGCCCACACGATCACTGTAAATGCTACCAAAGCTCTCACACACAAGGCACATTTAAGTGCATTTTAAGTACAGACAAGGTCTCAGTAGTTTCGGTGTGTGCAGGCTTCTCTTTCCCTAATCCCCTCACTCTCCTTCCACTGTAATTTACTGTTATGTAACCGAGCGAACGTGTGACAGCCCACTCACTACTTTCCTCCATAATCAATGCTCTCTAATCAGGCTCCGAGGCTGAGGCTTTACCAACAGCGCCTCTGGAAAGCATGACACACGACTACGTAATTAAAACATATTAATAAAAACACTTGCGCACTGTACGCCGAGTTTTCCCTCCTTTTGTTTTTCTCGATGCTTGGAGGCACGCAGGACAGCTGGAGCTCTGGCAGGCTGCTGGCAGTGCTAATGAAGGCTAATTAAAGAGCTCTTTGTGAAAGTTTGGGGTTGAACATGGTGCGATAAGGCTGAGGAGGAATGCGGCGCAAATGTTCCCACAGTCTGGTTCTCGACTTTACTCCTTCCTTCTACCCAAGACCAGTAACACTCCCAGTGTCATGAGACCACGATGTCAGGGCCTGCACACACTGCCTTACTGTATATGAATATACAACAGTGTGGAAGAGATGACAGAAACATTAATATACAAGTAAGATAAGGGCGAAATAAAGAAAAGCATGCAGAAAGAAACAAATACACGGCCTGGCCAAAAAAAATGGTCACCACCTGGATTTAACTAAGCAAATAGGTAAGAGACTCCCATCAGATAATTACTTGTAGATAAAAACCAAGTTTTGTTACCCTAACTGATACAGTGAGTAGCTTCTCATTTGTTAAACAACCATGTCGAAAGACACATCCTGTGGTCGTGGAAAAGATGTTCATCTGTTTCAGGAGGGTCAAATTACTGGCATGCATCAAGCAGAGAAAGCATCCAAGGAGACTGCTGAAACTATGAAACTCGGGTTAAGAACTGTCCAACTCATTATTAAGAGTGGAAGGACAGTGGGGAAACATCGTCTTCAAGGAAGGAATGTGATCAGAAAAAAATCCTGAATGATCATGATCGGCGATCACATACACATTTGGTGAAATCAAATCGTAGAAAAACAACAGTAGAACTCAGGGATAGGTTTAATAGTGAAAGTAAGAGCATTTCCTCATGCACAATGCGAAGGGAACTCAAGGGATTGGGACTTAACAGCTGTGTAGCCTTAAGAAAACCCTTTGCCAGTGGCGCTAACCGGCAAAATCGGCTTCAATTTACTAGGGAGCATAAAGATTGGACTCTGGAGCAATGGAAGAAGGTCATGTGGTCTGATGAGTCCAGGATTACCCTGTTGCAGAGTGATGGACGCATTAGCACATGAAGAGAGGTGGCTGAAGTGATGCTCCCATCATGCCTAGCGCCTACCGTACCGTGCTATGATCTGAGGTTGCTACAGTTGGTCAGGTCTAGGTTCAGCAACGTTATGTGCCTGAAGAACGAGGTCAGCCTGAATATACTGACCAGGTTATTCCATCTATATTTTTTCCCTTCCCAAATTTCACAGGCATATCCCAAGATGACAATGCCAAGACTCATCGGGCTCAAATTGTGACAGTGGCTCAGGGAGCATGAGACATCATTTTCACACATGGATTTCCACCACAGAATCCAAACCTGAAGATTATGCTTCCCCATATTTGTGCTTGTTACTGCATGACGACAATTTTTTTTCATGGCTCTAAAGCTCAAACAGTAAATACTATTATTTCAAGCTCATTATATTGTAGTTGGGATAGAGAACACTGGTTTTACCAAAATAAAGGCAATCTATAAAAAGTGGAACGCTATAAATATCAGGATCTATAGGCACCTAGTGAGTAGTTAAGCTAGATCTAGTTGGTATCGGCAGATACTTGAAGTTCAGGCATCAGAAGGAAAAAAGTGCATTAACCCTTTGTGTCTGTCGCTGAAGCTGATAGCAACGGTAAATAAACCAATAAACAAACAAATGACTGAATGTAAACGTGATAAAATGGACAATCTGTTTATATTATAGAGTCTGTTCATTTCTCCGTTATACATTACAGTTTACATTATATAACATTATTACAGTATACATTACATAATGTGAATACAATATTACACATCACAGTACACATGGTTATTACCCATTATATTGTGTATTAGAGCAGTGTTATTTAATCACTGCTATCTGTTACATTACAGTAAACTCTTACATTATAATATTGCTGTTACATTACACATTACAGTAAACTCTTATTACCAAATACATAATAGCAGAGTTCATTATACTTTCCATTATATTCCATATTACAGAAGAGTGTCATTTTCTCCATTATATTATAGAGAAAGTCTGTCACTTCCTCTGTCATGTTATACATTACAGTAAAGTCAGTTACTACATATTATAGCAGAGTTCATCATTTTCTCTATTATACATTAAGTGTAGAGTGGAATCTGTTATTACCTGTCATATATTACAGCACAGTGTGTTATTTTCTTTATAGATGGTCTGGCAGGCCCCATCTTGCTTATACTCCATGTACCAGTGTTCAAAACACAAAGGCTCTGATAACGCTTGGCTTACAAATGGCAAAAACACCAGTCGTTTCTATTTCACGTAGCAAACTTTTAGTTCCCTTCAACTGTACAGACTGCCATCATCTCTTCATTTGGGTTACCTATTGTAGGGAATACTCCCGCTCTGTTCTTGTCACTTTTAAAACATTGTACACACTTAACCTACAGTTAATTCTGTAAGACGTAATTAATAACATACCTTAAATGTAGATCTAGGCTTTATTATAGCATACAAAGTAACATGAATAGTATACTGCATTAGTAATAATGATGTTACATAAATAGCATACTGCATGAATCATTTACATTTACAGCATTTAGCAGACACCCTTATCCAGAGCGACTTACAGTTGGTACAGTCTTACAATCCAAGCAATTGTGGGTTAAGGGCCTTGCTCAAGGACCCAACAGTGGCAGCTTGGCAGAGGTGGAATTTGAACCCTGGACCTTCTGGTCCAGAGTCCAGTAACTTAACCACTAGGCTACCACAGCCTTACTTGTATATACCTTACTTGTATACATCCTTTGTGGATCTACTGTACTGCAAATATAGTATACACATAGTAGTATGCAGTAAATACACGTACATGGACATGCAAACTAATTACCTGCTATAAAAGCACATTATATTACAAATACTATAAAACTCATACGATCAATCCCAATTAAAACCTTACATTGTCTGGCAGCATTAGTACTGCAGTATGTAAGACGTTAGTTTAAAGTTGAAAGTTTATTATAGTATACAGTAAAACTCAGTAGATGTTTACACAGAGAAACACGAAAGCAGGCTGAAAGGCATGACAGCTGTGAGCCGCCGCTTTGCTTTAAAGCTGCCTGCGTGAGCGGCTCTGTTTAGTGACTGGTCTCCTAGCAATGCGCTCATGTTCTCACTCGTCCGCCCGCCCGCCCGCCCTGCCTCCCTCCCTCCCCCCCCCTCCCCCCGCTGTGTCTGATGCAATCCTGCCTCGAACTCTGTACATACACACGCCACCGCTTTACCTCACTGAACTTTATCTCCAGCCGCTGCTAAAGTGAGCAGCTTTATCTAAACATGGTAAACCCCCATATATATGTATATATAACCCTTCAGAAAGATGAGAGAGGTCTGTAATTTTCATCATAGGTACACTTCAAGTATGAGAGACAAAATGAGAAAAAATATCCAGGAAATCACATTGTAGGATTATTAAATAATTTAATTGTAAATCATGGTGGAAAATAAGTATTTGGTCACCCACAAACAAGCAAGATTTCTGGCTCTCACAGACCTGTACGGACATTTCTGAGGGCCTCAGAAAAAGCTGTTGATGCTCATCAGGCTGGAAAAACGTTACAAAACCATCTCTAAACAGTTTGGACTCCACCAATCCACAGTCACAGATTATGTACAAAGTCAAGACCACTGTTACAAAAATCACTCCAAGAGCAAGGTGTGTAATAGTTGTTGAGGTCACAAAAGACCCCAGGGTAACTTCTAAGCAACTGAAGGCCTCTCTCACATTGGCTAATGTTAATGTTCATGAGTCCACCATCAG
>JAJAGP010003521.1:0-71510 GCA_025084515.1 Ancistrus triradiatus
TGGGTGAGCTCGAGGAGGCGAGGTGACGGATCCTGCCTTCCTCGTGGGTGGAAAAAGGTTGTTCGGACAGCCCAGGCAAGGCTTCCTCAGTGCTGCATTCGGGACCCTTGGTGGAAATAATGATTTCCATATGTAGAGCAGGCAGCAAGGATTAAACCCAGATCATTCATGTGGGAGCCTAATGCTCTACCCACCAAGCTACTGAAGCCATGTGGTGAAGTCAGGAAATAAGTGGCTTTAAGGCCAAACTCAGGAGCCGTTTTGAGCCAGTCGCACCAGGATCTGACCCTAACAAACCCTGTTACCACAGGTGTACCTTTACCTGTATCCCTCTGAACGGAACACAGTTAACATCTTTCCCTAATACCTCACGCCAAAAAAGGATGCTACATATACCAAAAGTGCGACTACCAGGTCAACGTCAAAGCAGGTGAAGTTGTGCAAGGGTGCGACAAGAGACACTGCCAACAAACAGCCTTAAATACCTGAAAGAGCAGGTGTCTCGAGTCAGGTGTAATCAGCATCAATTATGGTCGGCGCATGCGTGCTAGGGATTGCCGTCCCAATCCCAGCACGTTTATCACGCCATCGCTGCTCTCTAGTGTCAGTCTGCAGAACTCCGTGGTTCCTAATACTTTGTGGCATGTTATGGGTGACTAAGATATTTTCTCCATCCCTTCACTGAGAGAGACAAGTTTCATTTAAAGGCAGATTTGAATGGTGACGTCTTGTCTTGTTTTCATTTTCTCCTCAAATTTGAGTAATGGTTTCCTTCTATTTATTCCCTCAGCAAGCTTAACACACAGCTTGCTGATGTCTCGAATCATCCTGAATGTTGTCTCTGCTGTCAAATTAAAAACTTGTAATGTTTTTTGCAGCTGTCAAGTCTTTCCTCGTGATAAAGCTGCATGACACATCGTATGAGTCTAAAGTGATGATTCTTTTTCTGCAGAGTGCATTTCAGCATATTCATTGAGGAAGGACTAGAACTGGGATGTGTCTGCACCGGGATGGCAGACTGACAACTGGAGGGGTTTTCCTGTTCGGGCCTGTCCTCGGATGGCTCTTAATGCAGAGACAGGCACTGGTTATTATATGTTGATAAAATAGAAATTGTCTGCTCTCAAGGGGTTTAAAGCCAGGTTATAATGTAGCATTAGTCTAATTTGTAGGTGTAAACCATTTGGGATACAGTTCCCTATTCCCTATAGAGCATTACATACATATACATATATATGCTTAACCACTCTCAATGCTAGTGTTTCCCAACGTGTGCCAGTGTAGAAAATTGATATAATGAATTGGAAGCTGAATCTTGTTTCAGAATTCCAATATAAACTCTATAAAGTCCACTACATGTTAAAACAATCTCTCTTGTTAGTATATATTTTTGTTATAGACTCAATACAGACCCATGAGTCCTATAAACTGCAATATATGATGATGTTACCTCTAAGTAAACTTACCCTGTTAAATGTGTTACAGCAGTGACTCTCAAAGTGGAGTTATTGCAAGGGGGCACAGCAAGGCAAATGAATGCTGTTGCACAGTAAAAAATTTAAATACATAATGTATGTCACTTGAAATAATTCCATTGTAAAGGTGATCGATAGATTTCAGTGACATTTGGACTCGTACACATGTTTGGGAGGGGATTAATCTTATCTACAAAAAGGGGGTCCTGCTGAAAACGTTTGAGAACCACTGTTATACATTATACATTGCAAAATGTATAAGGGTCAAAGACATAAGGGTTTTCCACAAGCCATGTTTTTGTCAAATGTATTTTTTATTAATATCCAATTAGCAGCATACACAGAAACAAAACTAATCCACTGCTCTCTTACACCCCGTTTGCCAAAATTTCAGAATATTCTTACAACCAGACAATAAAGAGAGAAATAAAGAGAACCTGAGCTCAGTACCAGTGGTACCAATGATAACAATAAAAATAACAATAGACAATTCTTATCAAATAATACCCATACAGTCTAACTTTCCCACACCGGTAAGGACAGGCTGCCAGATATTATCCAATTTTGCACCCTCACCCCTACAGGCCAATTTTAAAATACTAAAAATAAGATCTGTTATAGTAGTTCAAACATAAAGAATGTTGTGTAAACATAAATTCATATTAAAATTTGAAATTATATAACTTTAATCTTTTTTTCATCAAGATGAACTGCCTGTGGTCTTTCAACGTGTGACCGAGATTTATCTTAAACTTAATTAATTTCATTTTTTTGACAAGTTCTCAGTAATATAACATGTTTAGAAACTTAGAAAGTGTTTGCATTACTTTGACTTTCACTAAGTTAATGATCTCATATTCTCATAGGGCTTCTTCGCCTGTCCTATGTATTGCACTTTAGGGATAGTGAATCTTCAAAAGTTAAACACCCCAGAAAACATAATGCACTATATTGGATATTTCCTTTTAATTACACGGAGGGTACGGAGACCTGAATCTTATATCCTCATACCCCATGTAGTGCACTTTATATTGCATAATACAGTAAATCCCAACAGTTCCCTGATCACTGTTTACTGCACTGCACCTCTGGTCTCCTTAGCTTAACACTTTCCCATAGTCTACCACAGAAATTTGAAAGGAATGGTCCTACAATCATGATAAGGTGCTACACAGGGTGCCTAGTTCCTTTGTTAATTCCATGCGTGCCCAATTTCTGTACAACTTCATTGTTTCGTGTTGGAAAGCATCTCTAACTAGCAGAGTCGATTAATCCCTGGGTGATGTTAGATGACGGAGTGTATTACTTCTCGTGTCCAGGTGAGAATACCGAATATGAATGTGAGTAAGTGTAATAAGAAATTAATGGAGTGTAAGAAGTACAGACTCCCTGCAGCAATGCAGATATTTAATATCAAATCCAATCCACGGGAGAGAAAACCATTCAGCGGCATTTAATTAGGAAGTTGTGAACAAAAAAGATGGAAGGCAGGTAAGCAGCTCAGCGGCGTTTGGAGCAGAACTGGCACGCTCCTGAGATAAAAGCTGTTCCACTTTGATGATGGTTGCTCTCTGAGGTAATTTATTTTCAAAACATCATTATATGTATCTGTGTAGGCAAGTCCATAAATTTTCACATGCGACCTCGGTTCTCCTCAGTTCCATGAGTGTGTAGAGAAGCAATTAAACGTATCCCTGACCAAGAAGTGCAATAATGGTTGTAAATGAATTGCTTGTGTTGTGTTTAGACAATGGATAATTTCACAATGCAGCTACAGAGAAATCTGGACCCCAAAGTATCATGTGGTATGTAAATGACTACGGATGTGGTCTGAATAGACACTGGATCTTGCCACAACAGGGTGTAAAAGTAGACTTCTTAAAAAGACTTTCTATAAAAAGACTTTACAGACTTCTTCTGCTGTCTATAAAAAGGCTCTTGGCAGGCTAGTTTTGGTTAGTGTACTTCTTGGTGAGAGACTGTAGACTGCTAGACATGCCTCTACAATGCACTCAAAGTCATTTTGCCCAGTTGACAGATTTTGAGAGAGGGTGCACCACTGGCATGAGGGCATGTACATATGGCTAACAGACTATGGACGGCCCAGACAGACCACCAGTAGAGAGGATCGTCTGATCCACCGTCAAACATGAGCAGCTCACACAGTTTTGTAATCCACCATCCAGGTGGCACCTTCACTACACACACCAGTCTCTCCCCGCACCATTCCCAGGCACTTGGCAGAAGGAGACCTGTTGCCACTGTGCCCATTATTTGTCCTGCCTTTGACAGCCAGCCACCATCACGTTTGTTTGCAGTTGTGTCATGAAAAAAAAACCTGGACTGCTATGGACGAATACTGTATTGTCTTTAGCGACAAAGCCAGGTAGTGTTTGGGATCTCATTCCAGGTTGTGTCCGAGTATGGAGGCCTTGTGGTGAGCGCTTCAATCCTGCCTTTGTTGTGGAGCAACACACTGCCCCAACTGCTGGTGTGATGATCTGTGGAGGCATCACATATAACAGTCTATCATGCCTAGTAGTGATACGAGGGACACTAACAGATCAGCGATATGTGAAGGACATCCTGCGGCCACATTTTGCCTCTCATGGCAGGACTTCCAACTGGCATTTTTCAGCAGGATAATTCTCACCCACACACAGCATGGGTTTCCCAGGAATGGCTCTCCCAGATTGCAACACTTCCTCAGCCTGCCCGATCGTCAGATCTATCGCCAATCGAGCGTTTATGGGACCAGCTGGGACACCAGCTTTGGCAAACTATGTGAGTGAAGGATTCACAGGTCCAGCTGTCATGTCTAGCAGTCAATGATCTCTGACCAAGAGGTACACTAACTAAAAGTAGCCTCTGAGAGCCTGTTTACAAACCAGCAGTGGAAGCACTTTTACACCATCTTGTGGAAAGACCCAGTGTCTGATCAGACCACACCTGTAATCATTTACATATCTGCCTGAGACAAAACTGCATGCAGAGTTCCTATCCGACATTTCTATCTGGTCGCTTTATTTTTTTGATCAATTAGTGTAAGTGACTAGTCTTGATGTAACCTTATGTATCTGTCATTAAAATAGGCATTGATGCTGATGGCGACGTTAAATAAGCCAAATAAGAGAGTGTGCTCGTGCATTTATTTCACTTTGCACTCTGAGTATAGTTTGATCCTAGAGCATTGGGTTGATAAGGCACATGCATTCTCAGTGCATGTTCTGCAGTGACAGCCAGAGCAAACACGCCTATGGGATCAACAATAGACTTAGAGTTCTAAAATGGTGTGTGCCTACACTGGGGAGCCACTACTTAATTCTTTGACTTTTTTTCAGTTGAACTCTGGGCCTGGCTTTAATAACATTTTCTTAACTTATAATCTCTTCTTGTTTAACATTTTCACCGATGTAACTGAGGTAAGAGAAAAATCCATCGGAAACAGAAGGGCTAGACAAACGGGGAAAACAGTAATCACAAACCGAGGTCAGAAATACAGGAAAGTTGGCAATTAGAGAAACTGGGGCAATAAATCACTACCAAATACAAAGCAGTATACATTTAGCATCAACCACTAACAGGTGAAATAAATTACAACCCCAAATCAGACTTTTATTTAATTGCAGACAGTATGAACCTGAGATATTTCTTGTTTTGTCTGGTCAACATCATTTCATTTTTAAATAAACATCCGTTCCTGCATTTCAGGCCTGCATCACTTTCCAAAAAAAAGTTGGGACGGTAAAGCACTTACCGCTTTGTAATGCTGCCATTCCTTTTGACCACACTTAAAAGACGGCACAGAGAATTTATGTTTCAAACGATTTAATGTTTCAAGTGTTATTTTGTTCCGTTCTTCCTGCAAACACGTCATGCACCAGTACGGGGTCTTCATCATCGCATTTTACATTTCAAAATTGCGATGAGGACGTTCATGAACAGGGTAATGGAGGGCAAGTACAGAAGGATCAGAGGAATCATGGGAAGTGGAGTTCTGAGCGCCTGTGGGAACGTCGGGTGAGTCTGGAAGTGTGATAAGTTGCTTTCTGGCACACTTTTACAATTGACGCCAGTGTTTGGAGAAATACCAAAATGTCTTGTATGTTTTTGTAAAAGTACAGTGGTTTTATTCAACATTGTTTAAACATAGTTTTAACTTAGTGTAGAGGCGGCTGATTGTTTGAGCAGTGTAAAATTATATAACCTGTGGCTGAGTGACTTGCAATCCTGAGTGAAATACTTCAAAACCTGCAAAAAAATTTTTTATCGCCTATAATTAACACAGGATCTTTCAATGCATATTAATATATTAACATTATACTGAAATCAGTACCTCTAGCTTCTACTTCTAGTCAGTCTAAGTAAGCCAAATTTGTCTGTCCAAGCAGGAGTTGTCTAGTTGTGTTCATTTATTAATTTTGAGTGTAAGCACTTCCTTCTGGTAAGGGTCAATTACAGGACATCACATACTCACACAAGCACTGACACTTAAGAGCAGTTTAGGGAAATCCACCAATCTTCTGCCAAACTCAATGCATACAGTACCTGAGGCAAGAATGAAATTATGGCTGTATGCTATGCAAAAAGTTTTAAAAAGTAATTAAATTAAATAATTAAAACTCATGAAGATACCTAAGTACAGAATCTAAAGAGAGGATGTGAAAAAGGGAGGGATTTATAAAACTAAACCTGACATATGGGGACGTATGACAAATGAACATCTGGATAAGAGCCTGAAGCACAAATGCTGTCCCATCACTTTCATTTTACAAAGTTCCCACATACGACTGCTGGGAGAAGGATCATGACGTATGGTTCATCTATTACCCAGAACACCTGTGAGGTTCATACTGTGCTGCATAACTGCCTTGTGGTGTTTGTTGTACCATTTTATACATTTCACTCTTGGCTCACAGTGATAAACTGGTGGAATACCCACAGCAGATGCTACCTTCACAACCATAAGTGATTTGCTTTTATATAACAGCGGTGATATATGACATACATGCATGGTGGTTCTCGTAGACATTTATTTCTAAAAAAAAGTCTAAGGGATAGTTGTATGTGTAAGATTAATAAGCTACAGTAGTCATGATGTCATTGGAAAGTTCCCAAAACATATATATATGTAAGTGCTTTTTGATTTCCTAAATACAATGCACTCGAAATGTCTTCAGACCCCTTCCCTTTCTTTTGGATGTTGTTACATTGAGGCCTTGTGCTAAAAAAAATGTTTTCTCCCATCAAAATTCTACAAAAACATCTGCTGCCTTAAAAGTTCCCAAGAACACAGTGGCCTCCATAATTCATTAAAGACACATGCCTACACAAACCTGGAGCTGGTAATTCCAGATGGGCTGCAGTGATGTTGGACCCTCTGGAAGTTTCTTCCTTCTGCACACAGGATCTTTGGAGCACAGCCAGAGTGACCATTGGGTTCATGGTCACCTCTCTTTCCTCCTCCCCATCGCTTGGTTTTTGCTCTGATATGCATTGTTAGCTGTGAGAACTTATAGAGACGGGCATGGGCCTTCCAAATCATGTCCAATCAACTGAATTTACCACATGTGGACTCCAATCAAGGTGTAGAAACATCTCACAGATGATCAAGAGAAATGGGAGGCTCCCAGGGCTAAATTTCAAGTGTCATAGCAAAGGGTCTGAATATTTATGTCCATGCAAAATTTCCTTTTTCACTTTTTCACTTTCTGGGGTATTGAATGCAGATCGATGGGAGAAAACTTGATTTAATTTATTTTATATTGAATTTATTTATTTAAGTCCTCAGTATAACAAAATGTGAAAAAAGTGAAAGGGTCTGAAGATGTTCAGATGAGGTTAGGGTTAGATTTATAATTAGTGTTATTCAGCTACAATAATAGAGTAGAGGGAACAAAAGCAGTGAATACATACAAGTGTGTGTGTGTGTGTGTGTGTGTGTGTGTGTGTGTGTGTGTGTGTGTGTACAATCATGGCCGAAAGTGTTAGCACCCCTGAATTTCTTCCAGAAAATGAAGTATTTCTCCCGGACAAAATTATTGTTACCTTTTCAAAAATGTGGGTAAAGTACTTTGTTTCAAGCATGTGATGCTCACTTAAACTCAATTATGGCAAGTAACAGGTATGGGAAATATTAAAATCACACCTGAAACCAGCTAAAAAGTAGAGAAGTTGTCTCAATCTTTGTATTGTGTGTCTGTGTGTGCCACACTAAGCATGGAGAACAGAAAGGGAAGAGAACTGTCTGAGGACTTGAGAACCAAAACTGTGGAAAAATCTCAACAATCTTGAATCTTGTTGCTTTGTCCATGGTGCGCAACATAATCAAAAAGTTTACAACCCATGGCACTGTAGCTAATCTCCCTGGATGTGGACGAAAGAGAAAAATTCATGAAAGGTTGCAACACAGGATAGTCCGGATGGTGGATAAGCAGCCCCAATGAAGTTCCAAAGAAATTCAAGCTGTTCTGCAGGCTCAGGGTGCATCAGTGTCAGTGCGAACTATCTGTTGACATTTGAATGAAATGAAACGCTATGGCAGGAGACCCAGGAGGACCCCACTGCTGACATAGAGACATAAAAAAGCTAGACTGCAGTCTCCCAAAATGTATGTTTGTAAGTCAAAACCTCTTGTGGACAGATGAGACCAAGATAGAGTTTTTTGGTAAAGCACTTCATTCTACTGTTTACCGAAAACAGAATGAGGCCTACAAAGAAAAGAACACAGTACCTACAGCCAAATATGGTGGTGGTTCAAAGATGTTTTGGGGTGGTTTTGCTGCCTGGGTGCCTTGACTGTGTGCTAGAAAATCATGGGAAATCTGAAGATTATCAAAGGGTTTTTGGGCACAATGTAGGGCCCAGTGTCAGAAAGCTGGGTTTGCGTCATTGGTCATTGGTCTTCCAGCAGCAATGACCCCAAACATACTTCAAAAAGCACCCAGAAATGGAGGGATTCAAAGCACTGGAGCGTTCTGGAGTGGCCAGCAATGAGTCCGGATCTAAATCTCAATAAAATCTGTGGAGAAATCTTAAAATTGCTGTTGGGAGAAGGCCCCCTTCAAATATGAGAGACCTGGAGCAGTTTGCAAAAGAAAAGTGGTTTAAAATTCCAGTTGAGAGGAGTAAGAAGCTTGTTGATGGTTATAGGAAGCAATTGATTTCAATAATTTTTTCCAAAGGGTGTGCAACCCCATTAATTTGAGGGTACCAATAATTCTGTCTGGCCTATTTTTTGAGTTTTGCATGAAATTATATACATTTTGGCTTTTTTGCTCTGGGTTTTTTTGTGTTTTATTCCAGTGCACACAAAGGAAATAAACATGTGTATAACAAAACGTGTAACTGCAATAATTTTCTGACAGGAATATTTTATTTTCTGGAAAAAATGTAGGGGTGCCAACACTTTCAGCCGTGGCTGTATGTGTAAGTTTCGATCTGTGAGGTTCATAGCGATTTCCTTTAGGTTGCTATGGTTATGGATATGTGTAGGATTAGGATGTTTCATCCATTTCATTCTGTCCATTTAGTCGTGATCCACAGAGGTTCACAGTGATGGTTTTTACGGAGTAGGACACCAGGTCTTTCTCCAACCCATCGTGGCACATACACTCACACACCTTTACACACATTCACACACTAAGGGCACTTTAGAAACACCAATTAACCTAACACACATGTCTTTGGAATGTGTAGAAAACTGGAGTACCCGGAGGAAACCCACGCAGACACGGAAAGAACATGCAAACTCCACACAGACGGAGCTCAGAGTTGGGATCAAACCGAGGGTCTCGGAGCTGTGAGGTGGCAGTGCTAACCACTGCACCACTGGGCTACCCTTAGGATGTTTAGCTATTTAGCTATGGTAATACTGGAAAGTTCTACTAAATATAGTAATATAATATATAATAATGTAATATAATATATAATACAGTGTGTGTGTGTGTGTGTGTGTGTGTGTGTGTGTGTGTGTGTTAATGCTGTGATTAATGTCCTCAGTATTCTGTAACCAATGTTAATAGGTTTTTGCAGACCTACACAACATAATTTAGCATCACTGTTCTTTGACTTGAATTTTGATTTTGAACTGTAACTTCTCAGTCCATGTTTTGAGATCATTCTCAGAGTAATCTGAACTGGATAAAAACATAAAACATGTAATTTTTTATGTCAATCTATTTGGAAATTCATTTCAGAAATGCAAGACTACTTAACTTCAAAGTAACTGTCTAGCAATCAACAACAAGGTCATTTTCCAAACTTGAACCAATCACTCAAGACATCTTTTGTGTTTTATCATAGTTCAGGGGGTGGGTAAATTACATATTTTCTTTGTTTTGTTATTTACGTAATATATTTGAAGAATTAAAAAAACCCAAAAGAAAGCTACCAGGTATTAAAGAAATATAAACTAGAACCCTGAGCATGAAGGTTACCATTGTCCTTAAAAAGGAACCTTGTAACCTCACTACATGTACTTTTTTTCACTGTCTTTGCCTTTGGCTATTCGATACTGAATTATATTCAATAAAACATCTTGTTTTTTTCCTGCTGCATCAAACGTAAAATTAAAGGGCCATAAATCCTGTTTTATGAATTCAACCGCAATGGTTTTTTAATATTTCACACAGAAAGCCATTTGTGATGATATCTTAATTAGCAAACCATGTACTGGATTACATTATAATAGATTTTTTTAATACACAGCCCAAGTGATGATATTCGTGTTCTGCTGTTGTGACGCACAATCGAGATTCTGTTATTAAAAAAATAGAAGTGCTTTTGCTGAAGGAAAAAAAAAACTGAAATGACGAAGGAGGAATTGAAAGATCTAAAAGGACTCTCAGAACCTTACAAGTTCATGGGTTTTTTTGTGTTGGTGACTGAATTGTAAAACAGAAGATAATAAACAGAAACAGAAAAGGGTGGTTTATTGGTATAAAGAATTGGAAGGAAATGATGTGAGAGAAAAGAAAAAACAATAAAAAAAAAAACAGTAAAAAATGTGACAGCACATGAGAAGCAGAAAAGAAAGAAATTGCATATTTAGAGAGGAAAAAAAAATAAAAAAAAATGTTTAAAAAGATGTGGAAATGTATATAGGAAAATAAAGCAGCACAATTATTAGACAGAAGAGAAGAAAGAAGAAAAATGGTTCGGACAGAAGAAGCGCAAGACTAACTATTAAGATTGGAAAAATAATTTAAATACATACACAAATTCGGAGTAAACTGAAAATTTTAAAGATGAAAAAAGTCAGAACGATGAGAAACATATAATGAAACAAAAGAAATGGAAGGAAAGACTTTGATAGCCTGCGTTAGGTACTGGACTATGGACCAAAGGGTCCAGGTTTCAATCCCCCCCTCTTCCAAGCTGCACTGTTGGGAGGATTAGAGAAGTAAGGGGGTTGGGGCAAGGGGAGGTAAAGATTGAGAAAAAGATATATGAAAGAAAGAAAAGAAAGAAATGGAAGGAAGAGCTTTGATAGCCTAGTGTTAGGTAACTGACTATGGACCAGGAAAGGTTCAAGGGTTCAAATCCCACCTCTGCCCAACTTCCACTGTTGGCTCCTTGATCAAAGACCCCTAACCCACAATTGCTTGGACTGTAGACTGTATCAATTGTAAGTCGCTCTGGATAAGGGCGTCTGCTAAATGCTGTAAATGTAATGTAAATGAAAGAAAGCAAGAAAACTGGGTGTGATAACATAACAGTAAATAAAAAGAAAAACAGTTTTAGACAAAGAAAGAAAGAATCAAAGTAGCATAGAAGAGAATACCAAACTTATTTTTTAAAAGAAAGACTAACAAAAAAAGGAAAGAAAAGGGCAAAAGAAAGTACATAAGAATGAAAAAGGAAAACAAATATACAAATATAGAGACCATTATAAAATGTAAAAAGTGAAAATGTAAACAGTAACCAAGAAAAAACAATAAGCAAGAAAAACAAGAAAAAATTTCTTTTTCCTCCATTGCCTTTTTCCCCCTACTTCCATCCCAGATGCCTCTGATCCTAGAGAAAGTCGATGCCGCTTCAGGACACGGTTTAAACTTAAGCTTCTTTTTTGCATAGTACGTTTTAGTGGCAATTTGTGAATGTAACTGTATTGTAGTGCTTGATAAATATTTGAAGTGGTTTCTATCAGCTATAGATGAATGATGGTTCTTGATGTCTGAGGGATCATAAATCACAGCTCTTTAGTTTAGGCTTGTGCCCTTGCCCTTTATGCACTGAAATTCCTCCAGATTTCTTGGATTGTTTTTATGATATTATGCACTGTAGAGGCAGAAGTATGTAAATCCCTTCCAGCCTTTCTTTGAGGAACAACGTTTTTCAAACATTTCAATACTTTTCGTACACATGTGTTGATAAACTGGAGATCCTCTGCCCATCTTCTCAGAGACTCAGACTTTTGTGGATACTGAATTTGTACCAAAATCATGATTATATTCACCTGTTGACATCACCTCTTTGAAATCACAATCGTTATTTAGATTTTTTATTTTTACTTCACTAGCCCTAACTTGGTAATGTAAAGGAAAACTATTATTCTTAAATTTGCTTTTTCCATATCATCCCAACTTTTTTTTATTTGGGTTGTATGTAAATAAATAGATTTTGCAAAAGCTCTATTTCTTTTTATTATGTTTTTATCTTAATCTTGTTGTTCCTCTGTTCTGTGCCCCATCCCGTTTTTAATTTGATCTTTTTTTATTATTATATTTTAATCTCTCATTATTTCCCAACTGGGTCCCAGCATTCCTCTCCTCTCTCCCTCTCTCTTTCATTCTCTGCCTCTCATGCTTGTTTAATCAGCTCACACTCGGCCTGCTCAGTGAGGGGGAAACTGAATTATTGATCGTAAGAATGGATAAGTGGTGACATGAGTGGTGGTGAAGAGAGAGACACTGAGAAATAGAAATGACCCCTTAATGTAAACACAGTACTCACAGTGATTATTACATTATATAATATAACTGGGATTAGATTACAGAGTACGGTCATCTAATTACAGTCGATATTATATAATGCAATTAGACTTATAACACAGTAATAATGATTATGTTGTGCATATAATCATTCGCAGTGAGACCCTGAAATCCTCTTGTCCTGATGCTGCTGCTCATCCTCTCACCACAGCACCTGCTCATCCTTCTAATTAATCACACTCATTTACATAATTATTCTGCGTTAAAACAGGGAAAGATCTCATCTGCATGACTCTGCCTCATACCGGAGTGAGATCCAGCTGCACCCCGTTCCATCTCGAGGCTTCCTCAGGGAAACTCCTTCGTCCATCAATTTATTACTGTGAGATTCGGTGAGTGCAGCCTGAAGCCTGAACCTGCACACACGCTTCACACTTCATTACAACAGTCGATGCTCAGAGCACTTCTGCCCCTTCTAGATACGTTTGAAATATTTACAATCAATTACAATTAATAATAATTATATGAATTAATTACTAGAATTCAAGCTAATGATGATGTCATACCCTTCATTTGTTTCCAACCTTCTGTTTCCTTCTGTTGCTTTTTTTTTTTGCTTTATTTCTTTCTTTGTACATTCCTTTAATTTTTGACTTTTTTGTTCTTCTTTTTTCTCTCTTTGGTCTTTCATTCCAGCATTGCTTTTTTTCATGCTTTGTAGCTTCCTGGTCTCTTTGTAGCTGTCTCTAACTATTCTTTCTCTCAGTCTTCTACCTTCTACGTCCTACCATGCTATTTCTCCTACTTGGCCATCTTCTTTTTTATTTCATGTACTTTTTTATGTCACTTTGTTTTTCCTTCTCTGCAATTTTCTTTCTTTCTTTCTTTTTTCTTTTCTATCATTTCTTTAAATACATAATTTGCTTTTTCATTTATGTTTTTTATTATCTTTTTCCTTCTCTGCAATTTATTTTATTTATTTCATATATTTTCTTTTTTCTTCATTTTTTCTTCTAATCTTGCTTTTTCCCTTTATTTAATAAGTTTTTACAAATTTGTATACTTTTTAATATTTTCGTTTTCTTTCTCTGTAAATTTGTATTTCTTTCTTGTCTTTTTATGTCCTTTTTCTATCTTTATTTCAGGTCTGTGCAAGCACTGTCAAATCTAGTTTTATTCATCTCTCTCTCTCTCTCTCTCTCTCTCTCTCTCACACACACACACACACACACACACACACACACACACACACACACACACACACACACACACACACACACACACACAGGATCATTAGAGCAGAACCAGCTGAGGCAGAAAAAATAAAGATGATGAAGATGAACGATTAAATTAGGTTAACAGGTTGTGAGTGAGTCACAGCCCTACACACACACACCAACACACCACACACACACCACACACACACACAGCTTTTCTTTTAACTACCTTTTTGGTCCGGTTTGCCAACTTTCATTTTCAGAACACCTCAAAGGTAAATTAAATTTATTTAAATTCACCATTTCACGACAGGCATGGCGCACACACACACACACACACACACACACACACACACACACACACACACATATGGCTCTCTGTCTCAACACTTCATCACTTGTCTGTCAGATGAAACATCTGACTGTATTTTTCATCAGATCTGCCACTCTGAAAACAGCGAGAGGTGTAAAAGCACCACCTGCTGGACATCTGTAGTACCTCTCAATGGCTCTCAATCGCTCTGATTAGCGACGAATTATAGTTTTCGCTGCTAATTGATATTTAGGAAGTTTATGGATCTAGTGGATCATAGTGTGTTTTGTAGCAATTAGCAATTAGTTAATTATCAGAGTCTCTTCACTTTGGCTTAAAATTTGCTGTAATGTATTTCTTAATAACTTTTTACAGTCTTTTCCCACTTCCTTTTTGTCTGGGACGTTGTTTTCTGTGACTTTTTTATTTTAAAAAGTCCTAATTATAGACCAATTTCAAATCTACCTTTGCTCTAAAATCAGCAGCTCTGCAGTTACCTCAAAAGTGATGGTGTTTATGAAACATTTCAGTCAAGATTCAGGCCCCATCATAGTACTGAAACAGCTTTAATTAGGGTACTAAATGATTTATTAATGTCCTCAGATAATGGATGTGTTTCTTTGTTGTTCTGTTAGTTTTAAGTGCAGCATTTGGCACCATAGATCACGATGTCTTACTGAATAGACTAGAAAATACCGTAGGTCTAGTAAATGCTGTAAATACTGTAGGTGCCACATTTCAGATTGGCACTATCTTGGTTTAAATCCTACGTGACCAACCGGTACCAGTTTGTTTATGTAAATGATCTACACTCTAAGCTCTCAAAACTGAAATATGCTTTGCCTCAGGGATCTGAGCTTGGCCCACGATTATTCTCTCTGTACATGCTGCCACTAGGTTCAGTTATTCATAAACATGGCATTAGTTTTCATTGCTTTGCAGATGATACACAGCTGTACATATCAGCCAAACCAAATGACAGCCTTACAGTCAGCAAAATTGAGGATTGTGTAAAGGAAATAAAAGATTGGACGTCATTTTCTTTTACTTAATTCAGAAAAAACTGAGGTTTTATTAGTGGGACCCAAGGCTGTGTGAGACAGGTTGGCAGCATCTATCCTAAAAAATCTAGATGGCTGTTCAGTATTGCCCAGTCCATCTTTAAAAAACTTAGATCTCTCCTTTAATGTGCACATCACATTAGCAACATCATGTGAATTGCTTTCTTTCAATTATGTAATGTTGCTAAACTTAGAAATGTCCTCTCTTTTAATGATGCAGAGAAACTGGTTCATACGTTTATAACCTAAAGGTTGGATTACTGTAATGCTTTACTTACTGGATGCTGTAGTAAATCTATAAGTGAACTTCAATTAGTTCAGAATGCAGCTGCCTGAGTGCTAACTCGAACTAGAAAATTTTATCATATCATTCCTGTTCTATCATCACTACACTGGTTACTAGTTAAGTTCCACAGTGACTGCAAAATACTTCTTGTAACATATAAAGCTCTACATGGCCTGGTTCCACATTATCTGAGAGAACTCTTAGAGTCTTACAATCCAGCTCGTCTACTTTGTTTGCATTTTTAAGTCTACACTAGGCTGGTCTGGGCTGGGCTTCAGTCCTTTTGATCTTGACTTGTGCATCCTTGCCTTAGACTAAGGGCAGAGCTGGAGGTTCATCGTCATAAAGTTTTGTGGTGATCTGGGATGTTGGGTTACTGTCTTCTTGCCTCTCAGGTACGGTCACTTAGGTTTGTTGATAGCTTGGGAGGTGGGTTGCCCATGTCTCATGTGATCCCTCTTGGCTGTGTTACCTTCTGGTTCTCCTCTTTCTAGCTATGTTGCTATAGCTAATGCTGCAGGAGTCTCATGCTACACATGGCATCAGTGATTGTTAATAGACTCTGTGCTCCTAATCAATAACTAACTACATTTTCGTTTTCTCTCCAAGTTTGTGTTCCTGTACCAGTTCCAGTCCCACACTGTAAGATGTTTATCCACTTCAGCTTCACTAAAGTTGTTTCCATTGTCAGCTCCAGCCCCACCATACCCAGGCCACCATATCTCTGCCTCCTCAGGTTGGCTAAGGATGTAGTGCCGCAGAGGACTTTCCTGCCGAGGACTCAAGATCCTAGAGTGAGTGTATTGGACTACATAATGCTGATATGCATATTTTTACATTATTTTCCTTGAACTATTACTATAAGACTTATTTGATTAAATACATTAGTTAAATTAGATACATTAGTTTCATTCTTACATATTCTTACCATTTATGCCACCCAAGGAGGTTGCATCCCTTTTGAGTCTTGGTCCTCCCAAGGTTTCTTCCTCATAACGAGTTTTTCCTTGCCACTGTCACCCTAGGCTTGCTCAATTTGAGATGGGCCATAGGTATTAGAAGATAATCTAAAATTGTAAAGTTGCTTTGAGACATTGCTCCATTGTAAAAAGCCCTATATAAATAAATCTGACATGACTTGATTTGACTATAAGACTGGTTTATGCTTTCTTCTAGTTCTGCTGCTATACAGAAGATTCAGTACTTGCCTCCAACTCCACAGTGTTTGTGCAGTGAAGACAAAGATGAATGTAGGTCTGGAAAGGCATGAAGAAAATAATGGAGAGAATAATTCAAAGTAGAACATAAATAATAAAAGAAGGAAGGGTGGGAGAAATAAAGGAAAAATAAATGAAGGAAAATCGAAAAGGCAATGGTGGGAACTAAATAAGAATAAGCAAAACAAAAAAAGAATGACTTCAAATAACAAGGACAAAAATATGAAGAAGGGTGGCACCCTGGTCCAGTGGTTAGCACGGTCACCTCACAGCTCCAGCGATCCCCGGTTCGATCCCGACCTCAGATCCCACCTGTATAGAGTCTGCACATTTTCCCCATGTCTGCATGGGTTTACTCATGATACTCTGGTTTCCTCCCAAATTCCAAAAAGAAAGTGTTTCCAAAGTGCCCGTAGTTTGTGTATGACTGTGCGAGTGTGTGCGCCCTACGATGGATTAGCCTCCTGTCTAGGGTTGTTCCTTCCTTGCACCCTGTGCCGCTGGCTAGGCTTACCCTGACTAGGATTGAGTGGATAAGAAAATTAATGATTGAATGAAAAAGATAAAGAAAATTAAATGAATAACAAATAACTTCTAGTAATAAACAGAATAGAAATACGGACGAAAATAAGAATAATGAATTTAAAAAATAATTCCTTTACTGTAAACCCCCTGCAATCCTGACCTGTAAAAAGTTTTCACAGTAGACTTTCACAAGCCAAATCATAATCATTTAAATAGAATTTGTAGCAGTGAGTAATTTCTTACCACAGACTTTCAGGTATTTAAATTTGGCGAGTTAACAAACATAAAACATAACCAAATTTAAAGTTGATGAATTCTGACAAGCCAATTATTGTCTTTGACCAACAGCGTATAGTGAGGACCAATGTAGTTTTGGTCAGTTAGTTTTGGTCAGTTAGTTTCAGTCATGTAGTTTCATAAGCATGTGCAAAAAAATGCTACACTATGATATAAAAGATTACGAACCCTTTAGAATTTTCTATATTCAACAAAGATTGCTCCAAGAGCAAGGCGTGTAATAGTTGGCAAGGTCACAGAAAACCCCAGGGTAACTTCTAAGCAACTGAAGGCCTCTCTCACATTGGCTAATGTTAATGTTCACGAGTCCACCATCAGAAGAACACTGAACAACAATGGTGTGCATTGCAGGGTTGCAAGGAGAAAGCCACTGCTCTCCAAAAAGAACATTACTGTTCGTCTGCAGTTTGCTAAAGATCACATGGACAAGCCAGAAGGCTATTGGAAGAATGTTTTGTGGACAGATGAGATCAAAATAGAACTTTTTGGTTTAAAAGAAAAGCGTTATGTTTGGAGAAAGGAAAACACTGCATTCCAGCATAAGAACCTTTTCCATCTGTGAAACATGGTGTGGTAGTATCATGGTTTGGGCCTGTTTTTGCGCATCTGGGCCGATGGCTTGCCATCATTGTGGAACAATTGATTCTGAATGATATCAGAGAATTCTAAAGAAAATTCATGGAACTCTGTCCATGAAACGAAATCGCAAGAGAAGGTGGGACATGCAACAAGACAAACCCTAACACCAAGTCGTTCTACCAAGAATGGTTAAAAAAAATACAGTTCATGTTTTGGAATGGCCAAGTCAAAGTCCTGACCCTTAATTCCAATCGAATGTTGTGGAAGGACCTGAATGAGCAGCTAATGTGAAGGAACCCACCAAATCCAGAGCTGAGGCTGTTTTCTTACGGAGGAATGGATAAATTTTCCTTCCAAGCCGGTGTTGTCAGGGACTGATCAACAGCTACAGGAACCGTTTAGTTAGCATTTATTGCTGCAGCAGGAGGGTCACACTCAGATACTTAAACAAAGGGTCCCATACTTTTGCCACTCACTAAATTGTATATTGGATATTTTCAAGCACCACTATATGTGGAATATCGGCAATATAATCGCATATGATGCATCAATCTCATGTATCTTGATATAATCGTATCGTGGCCCATGTATCATGATGCATATCGTTTCATGAAGTCTTTTCCAATACCCACCCCTAATATATACAGTATATGTTAAACTCCTTGGTTTACGATACATTTTATAAACCTATGATTGATTTGTTGGAACATATCCCCATTGTAAATCAGGGAGTACCTGTATTGTCTGGTTGCAATTGGAATCACATAATCTAATATCGCCATCACAAGATTAGCACTTTTAAAATATTGTCTTGCAGAAGTTTTATTTTCTTATAATCTCGGACAGATGGAAAGATTTGTATAATTGTTTGGTTGCAACCTTTTTTTGTAACAGAGTAAATAACACACAGTAAAAAAAAAATCATAATCATGTGGGCCAGGTTCTTGGGTGGCAGCGGTTGAAGTGATTGTTTGTTGTGGTCATCAGTCTCACCTGATCCATGTTTTTTTCTTGTCTCTTCATGTAGATAATCAACAGCAAATCTAAAAGCTGTGAACCGTGAACTGTGACTGACTACACAAGATTCTGTCTCTGTCTGTCTGTCTGTCTGTCTCTGTCTCTCTCTCTGTCTCTCTCTCTCTCTCTCTCTCTCTCTCTCTCTCTCACACACACTCTCTCACTCTCTCTCTCGTTGTTTTGTGCTTCATCTACCAGCCAGCCCCATACCCAGCACACTCACACTACATGAGCCATCAATTCTTTCTATCACTGGATTTGTTTTTGCATTTACTTTCTTAGACAGTTTTAGTGAATGCTTGAAGAATGGGTCTAAAAACTTATGAACAATTGATCACAATCGCTTTCCTCTCACCATTGTGGAAGGTCTGGCTGGAAATCTGATATGTAAGACATAACGGCTCCTTTGCTGGTGTTATCTCACCATTGCCATCTACTGTGCTTTCCAGGGAAGAAGGCTAGAATACACCCAGGCTAAATCATCACACACTTTTAGTGTGATGTGCACCCTTACACACTCAGGGAAGCCAATCCACATGTTTCTGTGAACCAGAGCCCCCAGAGGTAACCTACAATGGGAGAACATGCCAAAATCTATTTACACCTGAACAGAATTTTCTATTTTAATAAGTTACCATGTGTGAAGGTGCACAATTTGATGTAAGAAGTAAAGAAAAAATAAATAATGAAAGACATAGCAGGAAAGAAAGAAATGAGGAAATAATTAGATGGTGTACAGCATAAATAATGAAGGAAGGAAAAAAGGAAACGAAAGGAAAAAAGATTAACGGAAAGGAAAAAAACAACACAGTGATTTAAAAATAAAATCAAATGGATAAAAGAATGAAATGGAGCAAAAAAGAACAGGGACAGGGAATTGCAAGGTAGGGGAAGAAAGGAAGGAACAAAGGGTATGGTGCAAATATGTGGAAGAGCGGAGGAGGTCGGACACAAAAGAAGATCGGACACAAAACACCAAAATCATAAGGGTCGGCACTAACAAAACATTTGTTTTGGCTGAATAAATGTGACCTCCTCAGATCTTGTCCATATTCCACCATATTCCACATTCAGCTTTGTGAGGCCAAGTAGATGCAGGAATTGCAGTTATTTGGCTCTATCACACTCCAGGCCTGAGATACACTGATTCCAACGTACACTCACTTAGCTCTCACTATCTCCAATTGCAACGCAATAGCCTAGTCAAATCAGTATTTTTGATCAGTTCTTGATTATTTGTATGATCTCATCCACTTATCCATGAAAACTGGTTTCAATCCATGTATAGCTTCAACTATGAGTTCATTCAAAATGCCCAAACTGAGGTGCAAAAAACAGAGAAAAATAATGACAAACAATTTTGAAAATTGGCCACATTTCAAGCTTCAAGCATGACAGAGTCACAACAAGCGCACTGAGATTCTCTGCATGAGATTGGGGTCAAGAGCCATGCAGAGAATCTCAAGAGATCGGTGGAGGTTCAAGATTTCACCACAAAACACCAGTGGATAAAAAAAAAAAGTGACCTCCTCAGATATTTTGCACCATGGCTTTGCGAGGCCAATACATGCAGGATGTATTTTTTTGCTCTATTATAGTCCAAATCTGAAATACCGTCGTATGTCGTATGTTGGAAAAAAAGAAAAAACTGCAATCAACATTGAAAATTGGACAGCCACATTTCAGATTTGGACCAGGAGACACAACAAGTGCACTGTTGCATGTTTTTTGACCAAAATATTCTTTGGTGCATATAAGACTGGAGGAGGTCTGAAATTTCTTTAGAAAAAAAGTGACCTCCTCAGATCTTTTCAGTGTCTGACTGGATTTCTGAGGCCAAGCATATGCAGGAATTGCAGTTTTTTATTGGCTCTATCATAATCCAAGTCTGAAACCCACTGCCCACTGCTGGAAAAAAAAGACAATTAACTTTGAAAATTTGATGCCCACATTTCAGATTTGGACCAGGAGTCACAACAAGTGCACTGCTGAATGTCTGTTGGAACAGTGGTAGCCTAGCGGGTAAGGTACTGGACTATGGACCAGAAGGTCCAGGGTTCAAATCCCACCTCTGCCAAGCTGCCACTGTAACCCACAATTGCTTGGATTGTAAGATGTATTCAATGTAAGTTGACTCTGGTAAATGTAAAGGTAAATGTTGCCCCCAAACATCCTTTGGAGAAAATATTGAAGAAGGAAAATCGGTGGGGTCTGAAATTTCGTCTCCCAAAATACAAAATTCATAAGTCCGGTGATACGAAGAAAGAGAATTAGATTTGGGTTTGAAAAAAAATTACTTCACGAGATCTTTTCAATATTCGCATTTATGGATTTCTCGGCCAGGAAGTTGCAATTTTTTTGGCCTTCTATCATCTCCAGGCCTGAAGATACAATGATTTAAAACTTAGACTAGCAATGCTATTCTTAGGATAGGATATTGCAATTGTTTAAAGGGTCTAGTCACCTCAGATTTTTGGTGGGAAATGGGTTGTATTTCTGGATTATTTGCTCATAATGGGTAATGTCTGTATTCAACAAGAGTTACCCTAAAATGCTGAAGTGGGTTGGGGAAATAAAACAAAAAAATTGTCAAATCCATGTCCAAAAAATCGACATCAACATTTGAACTTGAACATGATAGATGATAGAACCAATGATTTGTTCAAACCAGAAGACAGGACAAACAGTAAGCAAGTAAGAAAGAAGAAAGAAAAAGAAGAAAGAAGAGAAAGAAGAAAGAAGAAAAGAAAGAAAAGAAAGGGACAGCAAATTAAACAATAGTAGTAACTAGTTCTTCCCCTTGTGTTGCCCCCACCCACCCCTCCCATTATTATAACAATATAAAGGTTACGTATTTTGGCTGCTCTGCAATGCTAATAATTAGCGTCATTAAAAAATGGGGACCATGGAAGAGTAAGCATGAGTCCAGTTTGGTCCTGCTTTGTGTTTCAGCTGGTAAATGGGTACACAACACAGCTTATCTTCTACTGACGGTTTTTTTTTTTTTGTGTTATGGTCTGGTCTGCCCCAACTGTCCAACTTTAGTAACCTCCATTCATGACACAGTTCTATTCATTATTTTAATGCACCTTGTGTATACATTACTTGGATACAGTGGTAGTTGAAGTTTGAACCCTTGTGGATTTTTTTAATTTTCTGCATAAAATATGACCTAAAACATCATCAGATTTTCACAAAAGTCCTAAAAGTAGATAAAGAGAACCCAGTAAACAAAAGGAAACAAAAAAATATTATTTACTTGGGTCATTTATTTAGTGAGGAAAAAATGATCCAATATTACAATTAGTGAGTGGCAAAAGTAGTTAATTTGAAGGTGTGTGAAATTAGAGTCAGGTGTTTTCATTCCATGGCTGACAATAAGGTGTGAGTGGGCCACCAGTGTGTTGTGGTGAACGAGTTCCCCCCCCCCCCCCCCCCCCCAAAAGAACGCGTTTCATTGATTCACGCCGTTTTTTCGTAAAACGTTGAACTAACGCAAACACATTTTTAATAAAGAAATTGAATGTGAAGTAGTTCACATATGTGTCAGAACTGAAGACATCACAGTAAATGGACGTTGGGAATTGTTTGCCATTGAAAAACTGAGTGACATATGTTTTCTCTTTTGAAACGCAACGAGGAGAAAGTTCTCCCCCTGATTCTCGTGGTGCCGCTTAAATCAATTGTATCACCAGACAGAAGACAGAGAAGAATGGGTGTGACATGTGTGCGCAATTGCATTGCGGGAACGTAGTGTCCGGCTGAGAATGTTAAACATACTGGCTAGTTCATCCCCCTACTGGCTTCCGCACGACGTTACCCGTATGAATTGCAGCAGAGCGGGGTAGCCATGCAACGCCGCTGTACACAAATTGCAGTGTAGGAGCAAATGTCTACAATGAGGCAGTTTTTTCAAAGAAGGTAGTGATTTCTAGCTTGTAGTGTAAAAAAGTATTATTGAATATCTCACGAAAAAAAAGAAAATGAACTGAACTTGAACTAGTTCAGAATTAAAATTGTGAACTTTGAAAGTGAAACTGTTCACTTTTGAGCATGTATGAACTGAACTTGAAACTAGTTCAGGAAAAGCTTGTGAACTGGCACAACCTGGTGGCACCCTGTTTTATTATAAAGAACATTAATCTATCAAAGTCTGCTCTTCACAATACATTTGTGGAGGAAGTGTATCACGGGACAATAAGAACAAAGGAGATTTCTGAGGACCTCAGAAAAAGAGTTGTTGAGCTCATCAGGCTGGAAAAGGTTACAAAAAATCTCTTAAAGAGTTTGACTCCACCAATCCACAGTCAGACCGACTGTGTACAATGGAGGAGGAAATTCAAAACACCATTGTTACCTCCCCAGGAGTGGTCGACCAACAAAGATCACTCCAAGAGCAAGGCGTGTAATAGCTGGTGAGGTCAAAAAGGACCCCAGGGTAACTTCTCAGCATCTGAAGGCCTCTCTCACATTGGCTAATGTTAATGTTCATGAGTCCACCATCAGAAGAACACTGAACAACAATGGTGTGCATGGGTTGCAAGGAGAAAGCCACTGCTCTCCAAAAAAGAACATTGCTGCTCATCTGCAGTTTGCTAAAGATCACTTGGACAAGCCAGAAGGCTACTGGAAGAATGTTTTGTGGACGAATGAGACCAAAATAGAACTTTTTGGTTTAAAAGAAAAGCATTGCGTTTGGACAAAGGACAACACTGCATTCCAGCATAAGAACCTTATCCCATCTGTGAAACATGGGGGTGGTGTCTTGAAGCATACTCAATAACCCAGGTGAGAAAATCCCAGAAGGTGAATCAGTTCATCTGGAGATAAGGAGAACAAGCGTGATTCCATCGGAACAATTGAGACGCACTGCATCATGGTGACATTCAAACCCCAAAACACGCTACGCCAGAAACTGGTCCACCCCAAGGATATGGTTTCCCAGCGCAAACATAGTAATATAGTGTACGCTGTTAAGTGCCAGGAGGATTGGCAGGAATTGTACAGGGAAAACCAAACAGTCGCTGGCGAAACGGATGGCACAACACAGAAGAGCTACCTCATCAGGGCAGGACTCTGCGGTTTCCACCCACCTACAGGCCAGTAGCCACTCTTTCAAGGATTAAGATGTGAAAATTCTTGATAGGGAGAAATGCTGGATTGAACACGGAGTAAAGAAGCCATTTTTGTAAAAAGGGAACGCCCATCCCTGAAATGAGAAGGGGACCTCAGAGCACACCTTTCGGCATCTTACAACACCGCTACCTCAGCTGTTCCCCAATCCTGTGCGAATGGCACACATGGCCATTATCATTAATGGTTATTGCTATCTGTATATTAAACTGATCACCGGTCCCATTGTTATGTAATGGTGCTGGTACCAGTTGTTATGCAAATGTCTTGTATATAAGATTGGAGAAGTTTTCCAACTAGCTGAGACTGAAGAAGTCACTTGATGAACAAAACCTTATGTCCAGAAGAACTGATTCAGCTTCTGGGATGGTGGTGGTAGCATCATGGTTTGAGCCTGTTTTGCTGCATCTGGGCCAGGACAGCTTGCTATCATTGATGCATCAAAGGAAAATGTCAGGACATCTGTCCATGAACTGAATCTCAAGAGAAGGTGGGTCATGCAGCAAGACAACAACCCAGGGGGGTCAGACCAAGGAAAGCAAAGGTTCACATACATTTATCACTCACTAATATATAATATTGAACCATTTCCCTCAATAAAATAAATGGCCAAGATTAATTTGTTTAACTGGGTTCTCTTGATCTACTTTTAGGGACTTGTGTGAAAATCTGATGTGATGTTTAGGTCTCATTAGCAAAAATACAGAAAACTCTAAAAACGGTTCACAAAACTGGAACTAATTCTAAAGGGGGTCTCAAAGCACCACTGTATTCTGTATATTTCAAAGAAGTACAGAGAGAGAGAGAGAGAAGCAAGTCACATCATAAAGCGTGGAGAGAGAACAAGAGAATTCGGTTTAAATTAAAGGAAAAGTTCCATTCGTGCTCATGCCAAAAGACACTGAGCTTTCTAGAGATTTTCAGATTTAATTGGCAATTAAAAATAAGGTTTGAACCTCAAAGAGGGCTAATTAATTTATAATGTTTAAAGAATTCTGAGGCTCATGGAAGATGAAGTTTCTGAAAACGGCACAAACACCGTGTTTCAATTGAATTTAATTTCCTAAAGAACAAGCGCTCCCACAGGCGGAGGGATGGGACCCTGAAGTTGGTAGAGAGAGAGAGAGAGAATTGATGGCTGAGAGGATGACGATGACTCGATCGACGGGGTGGGGAGGCCGAGGTACAGGCAGGAGACGGGAAGGAGCGAATACGAGAGGATACGAGGAGGAGACGGAGAATCGAGAATTTGAGAGAAGACGACGACCCTCGGAAGAGGACGAGAGAGATTCGAGTGGCGTTCATCCCTCTCCTGGAGAGGAGAGAGAGAGAGAGGAGTCATGCAGTATTCGTTCGAGAGCATTTGGGGGATGAGAGTTGGGATGATACTACCATTGAATTCGAGAGGAGACGAGCGAGACGTCCACCCCTCTCCACCCTGCTTCCCCTAGAGAGCTGCGGATCGGGGTCGAGGAGACGGAGAAGATCCCAGAGAGAGGGTCTGAGATAGAGAGAGAGGGGCCTGGTTTCGAGGTTGGACGGGAAGAGGTAGAGCCAGAGGGAGACACCCTATGATCGGACGAGTGAGAGTGGAAGGATGTCGAGGAGAGTAGCTCCTGGTTAGAGCCGAGGAGTGGATTGAGAGAGATTCGGACCGTCGGGGAGATGATTTTGAGATCGAGATGAGTATGATTGAGAGCGAGACCGCTGACGAAGAGTGTCTTTGACCATGAGACAGAAGAGACGAGTCGCCACGCGTATGATGTACGGTATGAGAGAACCCCCCCGGACCGATGCGACCGAGCGGAGGAAGTTCCTCTCGCTTCGATAGGACGAGCGACCTCGCAAGCCGGGGGAGTGGAGCTCCGACAGACGAGAGATTTTGACGAGAGAGAGTAATAGAAGGAGCTGGCGACCTGATCGAGTGAGAGCCCACCGAGTTGAGAGCTTAGAGATGGGTAGAAGAGTCGATCTGAAGTTGAGAAGAGATCGAGACGATAGAGAGAGAGAGTACGAGCCACCGCTCGTAGAGAAGACGATGAAGGAGTGGGCGAGAGGATGCGAGCGGAAGAAGATGATGCAGCCCGGAGAAGATGGCGAGGTGGTATAGAGAGGACGGGAGGAGGATCACCGGAGAGAGGAGAGAGATGTGACTGACAGAGGGGAGAGGTAGAGATTAAGAGACGAGACAGAGAGATGAGCGTAGACGAGGAGAGAAGGTAGGAAGGAGTCTCGCATTGGATGGAGAGCCTCTGTTCGCGAAGGAGAGAGAGGACGATCCGAACGAGTCCTGTCGGTGCGAGGAGAGAGAGAGAGGGAGAGAGAGGAGAGGGAAAAAGGAGACCTTGGAGGATGCGACATGGGAGAGGAGATGAGCGACTGAGAAGAGCGGAAGAGAGATCGGGATCGAGACGTAGATTGGGAGACTATTCCGGAGTAACCGAAGAGAACGACGACTTGTGAGAGAGGCCGAGGAGATGAGAGCGAGTGAGATGAGAGAGGAGAGACGAGACGGGAGTGAGGGATGAGGAGAGGGAGGAGGAGAGGAGGAGAGAAGCGAGGAGAGAGGAGAGAGGGGCAGAGAGAGAGAGAGAGAGAGAGAGAGAGATCTTTTTCATTTTAAAATCCATTTATTTAAACAATCAAAAAAAATCTACAAGGTAACCAATACTTGATAGGGCAAGCAAAACATGTGCAATATGCAACTACCTGATGGATTTCTTATAGGATCCAAAAGAAAATGCTAAGGAACATAGTTAAAATAGTTCAAGAGAATTGCCTATGTAGGGACCCACAGTTTGCAAGAGTTTGAGAAATGGATGCAAGGACGGTGGTATATGTGTGACAAAAGAAGGGGTTTATTTAGGTGTATTAACAGCTTTGTTGGTTTCATTTTGTTTCTTGTTCCTAATCTTCACTTTCTAATTCATTCTCTGTCTTCGTGTGCCTAGCGTCATCAATGTTCATTTCCTCTTCTATTGTATTAGATATTTACATTCTCATCTATTTCCTTGTGTTTCTGTTTAATGCTTGTCCTATTGACTTTTAGAAAATGTCAGTCTTCTACTCATTCTTGCCCTCCAAGGACATTCTCAATGTCCTTGATCCGCTACTGGTGATTAGATAGTATTTGTCTGTTTCTTGTGTGTATGTGATGTCTGGTCTTCCTCGGTTTTTGTGTTATCACATTCTTAAGCCCTTTCACACATGCACTGTAACCCAGAACTTTTCTGGACATTATACCCGGAGAGAGTGTATGTGTGAACAGGAAATGTCTGAACATTTGTACCCGGACATTCCCGGACTTTATCCGGCAGGCCCTAGTACACGTCTGGATAATGTCCAAGTGAGCCCATGCGTAAAGGGAAAGAGCAGGTCATGTTCTGAGAACGACAGTGGGCGTGCAAATTCTCCTCGCATTTTGAATAAGAAAAATTTGTATTGGTTCTCGCCGTTGCTCGGTACTCGGCGACTTGCTTAAACTTGTATGAGTTGAAGGGCCGCGTTGACCTGGTCCAGCCAAAATCGCTCATGATTCATTGATTCATTGCACAGTGATTTTCAGTGATTCAGGTTCACAAAGCTCCGCTCAGTGAAGATCTCCGCTCTATTTTTATTGTGTTTTACTTGATTTTTAAATCTTACATACTGTATTCTTAGTGGAAATAAGTCTCCATAAGTTCCTAAAAGGTTAGTTGAATGAATGATGATCCAGATCACAGGATGCAGTTTAACTAACAGCTATGCTAATGACCGGAGTTATCAATAGCGTTAAGTGTTTTTTACTTTTCACTTTCAATCGATTAATCACTCCAGACCATGAGAAATTTTCAACAATTTATTATACAATAGCTTTGCGCTAAAAGAATTTTTGGCCAAAACCTGTCGGTTAATATTTTTAAAACACATTAAGCGTAACTTATCATTACTTATGATAGTATCCTTCCATATCTTGGCTATTACACAGTATAGATCGCTCTACCAAACATCGTTAAACTCATCAGTTCATGATACATTTTACTTATGATGGATGTGACAGAAAATATTATCCCTATCATTAAATCAGGAGCACCTGTGCAAATACAGCTCCATTGATGTAATATAATGCCCTTTATACAGTGTGGATTTTCTGTGGGATGCATTCAATTTACATTATTCCTTTTTCGAGAAAAGAAAATTTGCTCGGTACTCGTAATGTCGGTGCTCGACAAACAGGGAGAAAACGAGGCATCACTGTATTAATACTGACACAAAAAAAGTCATCTTAATGGACTGTATCATTACCCTCCGTGTCGCATTCTTTCAATGTGCTGAAATAAAATACTCCTATTCCCGCACGTGTTATGCATTTTGACCTGCCTTCTTCACGATGGTGCCTGCAACAGGCCATGCCCCTGCCTTAAGCGAGAATGAGTCTGGACCCAGAACGATCCGGCGCCGGCACACATGTCAAAATGCCATTATGTGTATTTCATGAAAGCAGCTTTGTATTTTAAGTCTATTTTTTTTGTTCTAGGTATTACTAGTCATTTTTTGTAGTTATACAAGCCCTCCCTACTCACCTAATCCTACAGTCCTGCTCCTCGAGCTTGTGTTGACATTATTAAACACATATTACATGGCTAGGGTAGTGCCAGCTCTCTTCCAAGTCTCATGGACTCATTCACAGGGACCTTGGGCTTTTTACCACAGTAACACTAAAGCCATAACACTTCCAAAGTGTCTCCACACTCCCTCAGTGGGAGGCCTCAGCTTCCCTTACACTAACTATTGCTTCACCATGACATCTAAAAACCAAGTACTTCAGTGGACCAAAGACATTAAAGTGGGTTTTGAAAGTTAAAAGTCAATGGTTGGCGCTCACACCTTTTTTCTGAATCAATCACACACACACACACACACACACACACACACACACACACACACACACACATAGAATCTCTTAATGTCACCATTCTCTCTTCAGTGCATGTGTTTTTTGTTTTGGTGTTTCATGTGTTTATTCTCTAAGGTGTTTTCTCCAGGCTCACAGACACCAGCTCGTCAGGGGGTAGAGGAGGCAGTGGACTGTTTTGAATCTGTAAAACCAGACAAAAAAGCAAAAGCACCCATTATTGCAACATTATCTGAATGTGCTGATGGTGGTCTGATTATGTCTCACTGGCTTTCATGCGGCCCTGACCAGGATTAATCACGAAAGAAAATGAATGAACAAATAAATGAAAGTTATATTTAATGTATCTTTTAAACCCACTCAATCCAGTTTAGGGTCACGGGTTGCCGAGACTTAAACAGGCAGTGACAGGCAGGGCACAAAGCAGGAAGGCAAGGCAGTCCGTTGCAAGGCAAATGCATACACAGGCCGGAGTACCAGGAGGAAACCCACATAGATACTGGGAAAACATGCAAACTTTACACAGGCAGTCACCAAAGACTCGGGTCCCTGGAGCTGTGAGGCAACAGCCCAAACCATGGCACAACAGTTCTAGCCCTTTGGTTTGTAGTGTGTTGTAATGTTTGATTATGGTAGGGACTGTGGTAGCCTAGCAGTTAAGGTTAAGAAGATCCAGGGTTCAAATCCCACCTCTGCCAAGCTGCTACTGTTGGGCCCTTGCACAAGGTCCTTAACCCACAGTTGCTTGGATTGTAAGATTGTATCAATTGTAAGTGGCTCTGGATAAGGGCGTCTGCTAAATGACATAAATGTAATGTAAATGTGAGCATGAGATTCACCTGGATGGATCTTCTTCGTTAGTTAATGCCCCCTTCAGCTGCACACTGTTCATCTTATTCTCAAACATGCCATAGCCCAGAGTAACCTACACACACAGACACACACAGATAGAGAGAGGGGTGGGGGAGTAATTTATTAAGACAAAGAATATGCTGTATATAGCCTAACCTTGTTATGTCAGCTACTGTTATCTCGCCAAACACATCTCTCGCCACCTGTGAAAGCAGGACGGATTTCCCTCCATGCACATTACCAACCTCGGCTTTCACCTAGGAAATGTTACAAATGTCTTGCCAGCAATTAAATTCTGCTCCATTAAGCCGGCAAGTTTTCAGGAGATTGGTGTCACTTTAATCCTACTGACAGGGTCGCCTACACAGATTGCACCGTATGATAATACTGAGCCGTGCTACTGGCCACACCTCCTTCTCGCTTCCCTCGTTTGTTGAAGATGCTTTTGGACAAAAGATACGATGAAAGGAATAAAAACTGTACATGTAAATGTCTATGTACATTGTAAGTGTGATTGTACGATCAGTAGGGCTGCTCAGCAGTGCTTAATTTGTAATACATTAGCTAAGGGAACACCGAATGTGCCATGATCCGGCACGTGGGAATTAAACACAACAGTGCTCATAGTGCAACACATAATACAGTATTCATCAAAACAGAATATCTATATAAATGAAAAAGACGTAACTAGGTTGTCTTTGTCATTGTCATTGTCTTAACTAGGTTGTCTTTTTTTCGCCACTTCCATTCCTCGCCATCTGCTGACGTTTGAGCGCGGAATACATGACTGACGATCTAATTACGCCAGTTACCCTCAAATAAAATGCGCCATTTGGGTTTTGGAAAGGAGGTTACCCATAAATAAGTATCATTTAATTGAAATCTGTTTATTAATATGGCTCATTTTCATTTCATTTTACATATAAAAATGCAGAGGTGCTGGATCCTCGTTGAGTCACCAAACATTTACAGCATTTAGCAGACGCCCTTATCCAGAGCGACTTACACTTGATACAGTCTTACAATCCAAGCAATTGTGGGTTAAGGGTCTTGCTCAAGGACCCAACAGTAGCAGCTTGGCAGAGGTGGGATTTGAACCCTGGACCTTCTGTTCTATAGTCCAGTACCTTACCCGCTAGGCTACCACAGTCCCAAACTCGCTTCTCGCCAAAAATAGCCATGGAATAGATGTACACGAGTTAACGAGTTATGACTGTATTTATCAGATGAGATGATTTCTTCTGTTGAGCTTCTGTGATATAGTTAATATATATATTCACCAAAAAATTAGTCACCTTTGACTCAAACATACCTAATGGTTTTGTTGTTCAGCCCCAATTCTGACTAGAATTTCCTGCAGACTGGGATTTATGCCACTGCTGGTACACCCATATGACCGTACGCTTTGATACACCAGCTAATTTCTTCATATTATGGCTTTTGGCACGCCCAAATGCAAATACTGATTTTAGCAAAGTCATTATAACATAAGTCTGTTCATTCCGCAGCCCTCTTGGTAACATTATTTATTTCTTGCCATACAAGACCAAACTCTTTGAATGGGGAGAGACCTATGTATCCAAAGCTGAAAGATAAATTAATGTTTAAAGTGCATATATAGAATCACTGGTAAAATCTGACAACAGTGATATAACTTACTTGGGTTGTTAGGTTATTCTGGCTACTGCGCATGCGCGTCTTGCCACTACAAAGGGTCCAAGACTTACCGCCCCTCTCTCCAACACATTTACACATTAATATGCCGATTGGTTCTGTCTAATGACTACAATCGGCATGCTACAGTCGCCATGTTGGCTGTCTCATTCATATTTCAACCAGTGACCCCTTTGTATAATGTCTCTGTCTTTTGCCAATCATTAACATCTGCTTTGCGACCCATTTTCTACACATTGAACGAGACATTCACTGCACTGTACCACCTCTTCTCAATCTGTGAATCCAGTCAGACACCTCATAGGTATTTATAGCCCGATCATCCTCGTAGTGTCATCCGATGTAGTGTCACCTTTTTGGCTAACAGTGTCTCACATGACTTAGTGATATAATCTAACCTGATTGGCTAATTGTGTCTCATCTGCCTGAGTGATATAGTCTCACCTGATTGACTGACTTTTTCTCACCTGCAGGGGGATTTCTGCTCGTCTGAGCAGCTGGAGATTCTCCAGGTGAGAGTGAAACATGCTGCTGTGAATCATGGAAACACCAAGCCTAATTTCAACAATGAAACCTATCACGCAGTCATCGGGAAGTCTGATCAAAGCTGAGGTCTGCTCGAACCGGGGGCCGCTGATCACACACAAGGACACCCAAAAATGTGAAAAACACCAATAATTTATTTTTGTTCCATTTAAAAATTGATTAGGCTGAGTAAGTAGAGAAGTTGTCTCTATAGATGAACATGGAATGTTATCTAACCTTGCCCATGGAGCCATTTTCTCTGCCAACTTCCTGTTAAGGCAGAACCCTGCTCCTCCTGTAGCGAACCAGAACTGCACATCCCGCTAGAACATAATATAATATAATATAATATAATATAATATAATATAATACCCATAATGTAGATCAGCTACCTAGTGCTTTATGTATGAAGTTTGCTTCTTTAGTTTTGCACTGGTGCAAGAAGGCTAATGCAGCTAGCAAACAATCAAACCCTATAGCCTCAACGTATTTTAGCTTATTACTGATTTGAGTATGGCAGTGCTGATTTAGCCTCGAGTCGTAAATGTAAAACGTAAATTTGAACCAACCAGTGGTTATGACTCACCGTCTTGTTGCCCTCCAGCAGCTCCTGAGCTCTGATTGGTCGAGCCAAACTGGGTTTACCCACATAAATATCTCTGTCCAATGGAAATGTAGAAATGAGAGACAACAACGCACTGGGATTCAGGTAGTTGTCATCATCCACGTGGCACAACCACCTGTGTCACAAACAGAAGGTGAAAACACAATGAAATTGTTCTAAAATCATGTGGTGTACAAATAATACTAATTACGAATAACACATGGTGACAATGTTTAAAACATCAGCAGAAAGCACTTGTTACAGTGACGTGGTAGAAATTGGGAATTAGCATTGTAGTTCTTCAGAAACTCATAACATAAAGACATAAAAATAACAAGATGTAGTGTGTCCTGTTACACACCCTACTGAAAAAACAGCAAAGACCAGCATATGTTGTGTTTTGGACACTGGTACGCTGGTCAGCCAGCCAGTAGTCAATGTTTTATATAATAATAGTATCCTTCAGCTAATTACAAGTGATAGCTAATTTAAGAAGACACACTGGTCTTGTAAACAAATTCATAGATTAAGAAAATGAAATGTAAAACATTTTTATATTCCATTAGAAGTGATGCTAGCACTGGAAATTTCTTAAACTAGCAAGCTAATATCTGTAGCCACTAGGCTAGTCTAGCTAGCTTTGTTAACTTTGAGAAGCCTGAACGTTTTCCATATACAAAGTTGATCCTGTGAGAACTTCACACATCTTCATAGATATATTTTATTTCATGATGACCCCCACTGTACTGAACTGGATAAGAGGACTCACGTCTTATCAGAGGCCATGAAGTAATCGTACTCTGCTGCCATCTTGCAGGAAAGAGCCTGATGACTGTGTTCAGGTGAACAGCCAGTGACAACGATGTTAAAACCTACCGAACAAAAAAAAAAGAAAGAAATATGATTCATGTATAGTATTACGTGCACTACTTTTTTATTCCAAGTGGATTTTTTTCTAACTACAACGACTTTCACAGCTCAAAAATAAAATCTAGACCTTAAATAGCAAACACAAATTCAATTTTAGCATGTCTGGCAATTTTGCTATAACCCCTATAACAAAACTGGTTAAATGTTCAAAGTTGTCCAGGAATGGTATATAGACAACCAGCCCAGATCAAAACGAAGCAGATGAGCTACAGAAGCAGGAACCCACACTAGGTGCCACTCCTGTCAGTTAAGAACAGACAACTGATGCTACAATTCTCATGGGCTCATCAAACATGAACAATAGAAGATTGAAAAAACATTGCCTGGTCGGCTGAATCTTGATTTCTGCCGCAGTATTCAGATGGTAGGATCAGAATTTGGTGTTAACAACATGAAAGCTTAGATCCATCCTGCCTTGTATTAACGCTTCAGGTTGTTGGTGGTGTAATGGTGTGTGGGATATTGTCTTGACAACTTTGGGGCCCTTAATACCAATTGAGCACCGTCCAGCCAATGAGGATGGGTCCTTTTTTGAGTCTTGGTCCTCCCAAGGTTTCTTCCTTATAATGGTTAGGGAGTTTTTCCTTGCCACTGTTGTCTTAGGCTTGCTCAATTTGGGATTAGCCTGAGATGTTAGAAAATAATCTAAAATTGTAAAGCTGCTTTGAGACAATGCTCCATTGCAAAAAGCGCTATAGAAATAAATCTGACTTGACTTGACTTGACGTTTAAACACCACCGCTGCCTGTATTGTTGCTGACCATGTCCATACCTTTATGACCACAGTGTTCCATCTTCTGATGCTACTTCCAGCATAATGACATAGCATGTTGCAAAGCTCAAATGATCTCAAACTGGTTTCTTGAACATGACAATGACTTCACTGTCCTCAAATGGCCTCTACAGTCACCAGATCTCAATCCAATAGAGCACCTTTTGGATGTGGTGGAACAGGAGAGTCGGATCAGGAAATGTTCAGCCGACAAATCTGCAGTGACTGCATGAAGCTATCTTGTGAATATGGACCAAAACCTCTGAGGAATTTATGCAAGCAGCATGTTGAATCTATGCCATTAAGGCGGTCCTGAACTCAAAATGGGGCCAACCCATCACTAGCAAGGTGTACCTTATGGCCAGTGGGTGGAGATTTCTTGACATTGTGGCTCACACTCCAGTACAGTAGATGGTGGTAAAACACAAATTCTGCTGCCTCATAATGAATAAAAAGAAGTTGAGGACCACCACAAAGTAGTCTGGAATTTGTTCAGAAAACACAAAGTCTGTAGCACGGAACACAGGTTCTGCAGGTTAGTAAACTTTTTTCTGTGTTTAAATTTAAATGGTCTGATTTTATTTGTGTGGAATTGTTCAAAGCTCTGTTTGGGTTGTGCTGTTTTGGGGTTATTGTCAAAATTAATTACAGTTTTCAAAATTTAAACAGTTTCAGAAAATTCCAAACTTGAGGAAAAACAATTTGCTTGTAACAGATCTGGGAAACCTGCTCAAGAAGAGAGGTCGATTATGCATGATGTGCATTTATCTTGTATTTATCTCCCCATAATCTTATTTTTGCCAACAAAAAGCATAGATAAAGTGATATTTAACTACAGCAAATATACACAAGTTGGAGAAAATACCCTACAGGGTGTGTGAGTGTTACCTCTAGAGCTAATCCCCATGTCTTGTGTGTCAGTGAAGATATAAGTCTGCAAAAGAGAGCAAACAACTGAAGTTTACAAGACAAACAAGGTGATACTGCTCTTCACACAGATGTAGTTAAGGCAGGACTGTACCATATTGTGTAAATTATAATAAGAATTATAATTAAAAATGCGGCTTTACAAACAGAACTGCATTTGCTATATGACACAAATAACTATTTGTTATTAATTACCACCCTGAGGTGGGTCACCATCAGTGCAACAGAATCCCATAAAGACATGTGGTATATTCAACCTAACCGCCATTTTGACAGGCTTACTGTGTGTCCAAATTAATATCAGTGATAGTGAGGTATGACCTGACTCGCAATTTGGTTGCAAGTGACTGCAGAAAATAATAACAAATCCATAATATTCATAATATTTAATATTATTACTATTTATTTCCAGGCCTTCATTGAATTTATTCATTAATCATACTAACATTTTTCCGTCTTTCTTATTAACCTTCCTCATCACCACCTTCATCATGTTCCTCCTTCTCAGGTGGCACAGCAGTGTCTTATGCCCAACTGGATTTTCATCCAGTTCAGATGTCTCATGCAGACTCAGAGAACACTGTATGGCCAAATACAGTGTACATAGTATAATATCTCCATTATAGTAGACATACTCACTGCTAACAGGCATAGAATGTCCATAGGCAAATAGAAGCAACAGGTTCTGAACACCTAATTGGCTCTCAGTATGACACATTCCTAGGTTTTCACCTCCAACAACTCATTTTAACAGCTTTGTGCTCTGCCCTGCTAAAACAAGTCCATCCATAATAGGGGTTGCATAGACTAAGACATCCACTAGTCGCAATGGGATGCTGAGGTCGACCAGTCAGAAGGACAAAAAACAGTGCAGGAAGATGCCTGCAAAACTCATCAAACTTGCTAATCAAACGTCGGCAGTCTGGAAATACTTAAAAAAAGACGAGTCCAATTCTACAGTAAACTGCACTGTGGTGCTTAATTTGTACAGCATCAGGTAGGTTGAGTGAAAAGGTCAAGGAACGTAGGCTATAAACACAACAGTGCTCATAGTTCAACACCTAATACAACCTTCACAATAGAATATGTAGGCTATATCAATGAAAAATACTTGCATTGTCTTAACTATGTTGTCTCTTTTTTGCTATTTCTAATCCTCCGCAAACTTTCCTGACGCATTAGCGCGCAATATGTGACTGATGATGTAATTACGCCAGTTACTATCAACGAAAATGAGCCGTTTGGGATTTTGGAAGACAGGTTAGACAATAATAAGTACAACTTAATTCGTGTATTAATATTGCTAATTTTCATTTTATGTCACATATAAAATGCAGAGGTCATGAATCTTCACATACAGATACAGGTGCTGTGCTGAACTAGCACCCCGCCGCCAGATGCATCCCCCGTCGCGTGCCTTTACTTTACTTATATTGACTGGAGGAACTTGCATAGGATCACGAGCATATCGATATATATATATCAAATAACACATCCTAGATCTGAATGAATGAAATATTCTCATTGAATACTTTGTTCTGTACAAAGTTGAATGTGCTGACAACAAAATCACACAAAAATCATCAATGGAAATCAAATTTATTAACCAATGGAGGGCTGGATTTGGAGTCACACACAAAATTAAAGTAGAAAAACACACTACAGGCTGATCCAACTTTGATGTAATGTCCTTAAAACAAGTCAAAATGAGGCTCAGTATTGTGTGAGGCCTCCACGTGCCTGTATGACCTGTAAGACCTGTAATGACCTGTAAGACCTGGAGTAAAGCATCCGCCAACTCCTGGGCAGTCTGTGACGTTGGTGGATGGAGCAAGACATCCACCAATGTCCCAGATGATGTCCCAGATGTGCTCAATCGGATTCAGGTCTGGGGAACGGGCGGGCCAGTCCATAGCTTCAATGCCTTCATCTTGCAGGAACTGCTGACACACTCCAGCCACATGAGGTCTAGCATTGTCCTGCATTAGGAGGAACCCAGGGCCAACCGCACCAGCATCTTGTCTTCACAAGGGGTCTGATGATCTCATCTCGGTACCTAATGGCAGTCAGGCTACCTCTGGCGAGCACATGGAGGGCTGTGGGGCGGCCCTCCAAAGAAATGCAACCCCACAGCATTACTGACCCACTGCCAAACCGTCATGCTGAAGCCATGCAGCAGAATCGCTCTCCACTCCACGGCATCTCCAACTCTGTCCCGTCTTGTCACATTTGCTCAGTGTGAAACCTCTTTCATCGGTGAAGAGCACAGTGTGCAAGTTGGGCGATTTGGCCAATCCTGGTGTTCTCTGCACATGGCAAGCGTCTGGCACGGTGTTGGGCTGGAGCACAACCCCCATCTGTGGACGTGGGCCTATAGCATCCTCCTCATGGATCGGGTTCTAAAACCGTTTGTGCAGAGACATGCACATTTGTGGTCTGCTGGAGGGGTCATTTTGGCAGGGCTCTGGCAGTGCTCCCTCCTGCTCCTCCTTGGCAGAATGCGGAGGACGTCCTTCTGCTTAGTTTGGTTTTTCCCTCCTACGGCCTCCGCGCTCATGGTTTAATGGGCCCCGTCCCTGGTAGCGCCCCAGCCTCTGGAACACTACGCTGACAGACCAAAGCAACCTTCTTGCCACGCCGTCGCATTGTGGTCCATCATGAATGAGCTGCACTACCTAGCACTTTGTGGGTTGTAGATTCCGTCCTCATGCTACCACGAGTGTGAAGCAATACCAACATTCAGAAGCGACAAACATCAGCCAGAAAAGCATATATCTGAGCACGACCGATATGTTGCTCCAAATAACGAGAGTACCGGATTGTTTTCCGGCAGAATCCTGCTCAAATTAGCATGGCACTGATGTGTTTTTTTGCACATTATTTATTGTAGTAATTTAAATTGTACCTTAAAAAAGCATAGTTTTTGTAGGCCATAAAGAATTATTTGCCAGTTTTGATGATGGAGAACTTGGCTGGCTTCCTCTCCATTAGATACCTCTGAGGTTTAGTTGGGAATGCCAATAGGGAGCCAGGGCTTAACTGTCCAACATCCAGCCTGAGTTTACAGTTTGTGTTTCAGAAAGACTGAAACGTTTTAGGAGGACAAACAACATGCAAAATAGTGGCACAAACCAACACGATTGGTGGGAGCAGTAACTGCCCACACAATTGTCAGTGCTGCCACAGAAACCCATACCCAGCTCTGTGGATTATGGGTTTCTGTGGCAGCCACATTTACTGTGGCAGTTGCTTATAGGACTAATACTGGATACACATAAACATTAGCATTACAGAACTTTCAGCTGGCACGCATATAAAACATTTACAGTACAATGTATGTACAAATTATTTACTTTACACTGAATGAGACTATGAACATGGGCTAATACTGGTCTGTGTGTGTGTGTCAAAGGGTGAAAGTATATGGCACGATATTACCCTTTGTTCCACTTCCTCTAGATGTATCCTGTTTTTAGACACCCTGCTAGTGTATAAGCACAGAAATCTTAACACATCACTCTACAGAACACACACACACAATCTACATTGGCTAACTCATAGAGGTATAATAACTAGAGCATGGTTAGCTTTAGTTCTTAATCCATTTAATGGGACATTTAACAGCACAGCTGAGCAAAGAGAACTAAATGCTGGCTGAGGGTGCTGGGTTAAAGTGGAAATAACATCACCATTGTGATAGATTTGCTGGTTGAAGGTTCCTTCCTGATACACATGTAACCTAGCATGATAATCATGCCATAGAGGATTTAGCTGCTTCGCCAACACTTGATTATCAGAGCAGCGTTCGTATATTTAGAGACTCTAATGCTCTGAAGTGGGTTACAAAGTATCTAGGTTCATGGTTGGAATTTGCTTTGGCAAAACAACAGAGAAACACTGTATGGCCAAATACAGTATACATAGTATAATATATCTATTATTATAGATATCCGCTCTGCTAACAGGCATAGAATCTCCATAGGCAAACAGTAGCATTAGAACAGGTTGCACTGAACACCTAATTGGCTCTCAGTATGACACATTTATAGTTTTTCACTCTTTTTTTTTTGCTTCATCTTGCTTTCACTCTACTTTTTGCTCTGCCTTCTTTAAACAAGTCCTTAAAGAAGTGGTTTTCTGGCTTCACTCCATCAGATACCTCTGAGATTGATTGGAACGACAACAGTGGTGCCAGGGCATATTGTCCGATCATAACAGCCTGAATTTACAGTCATGTTCAAAAGACTTTTTGGATATAATTGTTTTAGGTATTTGAAAGGTCATGCAACAGTACAGAACAGATCAACATCATTTGTGGATGCAGTACCTTGCTCAGTGGCTGCAGAAGAGAATAATAAATCCACAATATTGATTATATTTGTATTATTATTATTATTATTATTATTATTATTATTATTATTGTTATATATTTCCAAAGACTTCACTGCATGTAATCATGTATCGTTAACAGTGCCATCTTTCTCATTCATCTTCCTCATCACCACCTTCATCATGTTCCTCCTTCTTGGGTGGCACAGCGGTGTATTATGCTAGCCCGCCACTGTAGTGACTCGGGTTTGAGTACCAGTGGTGAATTCCATCCAGTTCAGATGTCTCATGCAGACTCAGAGAAACTCTGTATGGCCAAATATAGTGTACATAGTATAATATCTCCGTTATTGTAGACATACTCACTGCTAACAGACAAATAATCTCCATAGGCAAACAGTAGCATTAGAACAGTTTATACTAATGTTAATTGGCTCTCGGTATGACACATTCATAGGTTTTCACCACCAACAAGTCAGTTTGCTCTGCCCTCCTAAAACAAGTCCATAAAGAAATGGTTTGCCAGATTGATGGAGAAAACTGGGCGGCTTTCTCTCAATCAGATACCTCTGAGTTAATTGGAATGTCCATAGTGAGCCAGGGCTTATTGTCCACCATCACTGCCTGACTTTACAGTCATGTTCAGAAGACTGAAGAATGTTTTAGGACAAACTCTTATCTAATGTTTTTGGATTTAATTCTTGGATGTTTTTGAAAGGTCATGCAACAGTACAGGACAAATCAACACAATTGGTGGAAGCAGTAACTGTCCACTCACAAAAACCCGATATTGGCCAGATCCTGCCGGAACAAAACCCGTTAGCTCTCATATGTATTTATGTGGATCCGACACCTCTGCGTTTATATATGTAAAATGAAGCGAAAAGACGCATTTTAATAAACAATGTTTAATTAAACTTATTTTTGTGTAATCTCCTTTCCAACAACTGCAGTTGTAGCATATTAGATAATCAGCCACATGGCACGGTTTGGAAATGGCAAAGAAAAGGACAATATAAATAAGTTTTTTCATTGGTATAGGTATTATATTTTGACTGTTACGTCTGTACATTCCAGGACCTTTTAATACATTGCTCTCTTGACCAGTCACCCCCTGCTCGGTGTTCCCCTACCTCATGTTTTACAAAGCAAGCACTGACTATGCCTCTTCAGTACGACAGAGAAGGCACCTAGGCAGGTCACACTGAACAGTGGACTTTCTTAGTACTTTTTTGTGTTTTACATTTTAAGATTATATGTTGAAAATGTTATGGTGTCATTTGTTTGCTTGTTTTTTTTTTATTTAATTTTGCATCAGCATCAATGGCTATTCATGACAAGTTACATTTACATTTACATTTACAGCATTTAGCAGACGCCCTTATCCAGAGTGACTTACAATAGATACAGTCTTACAATCCAAGCAATTGTGGGTTAAGGGCCTTGCTCAAGGACCCAACAATGGCAGCTTGGCAGAGGTGGGCTACTGAACCCAGTACCTTACCCGCTAGGCTATCACTGTCCCAGTTACATTGATACTAGTCAGACACATTCATACTGGGCCAATTTGGGGCTACCAATTAACCTAACGCGTGTCTTTTGAATGTGGGAAGAAACCGGAGCACCTGGAGTAAACCCATGCAAACTCCACACAGGCAGAATCCAAGGTCGGGATTGAAAGTACTATCCGTGTGTGCCACTGTAATTTGTTCTTTGTGTATTACACTGCTGAGCCAACCGAGCACTTGTATTTTTTCTAAATGAAAAGCCCTGCAGGGAATAAACTTTCTTTCATTCACATTCCATACCCTATTAATCCAATTCAGGTTTGCAGGGTGCCGGGGACTGTCCTGAAGACAAGACACAAGGCAGGAACCAACCGTGGACAGACAGCAAATTCATCAAATGGCACACACACACACACACACACACACATACATGGTCACTCACTCACACTGGGACACTTTAGAGACGACAATTAGCCAAAGACATGTCTTTGACATATGGGAGGAAAGCATTGTACCCAAAGGAAGCCCACACAGAGCACATGCAAACTGTACTGTAACTAAACTCTAAGGCAGCACTAACCACTGTACCACCATGCCATTGAGAAGAAATTTAAATAACACATCTCTTCAAATATTAATTAACCATTGACAAGTCAACTGAGTTTTAATACCAACCCCAGAAATTGGATTGGATTGTCTAGAAAGGTGCCTAAATAGATTTTTAAAGGCTATGCTCACTTGTTCTTTAGTTTTGGATATCCATGTCTGCAGGAGTAGCTCGAGGCGACTGCTGTGGAAGCGGCCCGTGGTCTTCACAGCAATAAAGACATCCTCAAGCCTCATGCTACTATGCTTCTTCTTTTCTTCCTCCTTTGCCTTCTTAGTGGTGATCCGACTTGTTCCAGCACTCGTACCCTCCTCATGCCTCCTCAGATGCAACACGGCGACTATGAGGAGCACAAGCACGGCCAGAGACAGAGGATGACTCAGTCTCCTCCTCGCCATGTGCCCCATGATCAGGTTTTACAAGAAAATCTGAAACTTCATCTTGAAAAATAAAAAATATCGACCCTGTAGGGGTCAGAAGCACACTAATCACTTAGGCTAATAAACGTACTGTGCTCAGAGACTGAATGCTCACAATGCATTGTTCCTGTTTTGGCAGCTCAGTCTTCACTTCCTTTTCATCATCATTTCCTTTCTGCACCACAGCATGTGAGAAGTGTTTATCTAAAAAAAAAAAAGTGAGGTCTCGCACTAATATACAGGACTTTTTGAACGTTAATGTTTCCATAATACTAGACAGTTTTGATGCTAAGTGCGAACAAGTAACTCAAAACTGGTTTTAATTGAGATCGCAGCTCAGTGCTTCAATGCTTATCAAACCCTCAAGTCTGTTAAGTGTCAGAACAGAAGCTGTCATGTTAATCAGCCTCTTCACACTCAAACATGTGATTCCCCCCCAAACACACACACACATTGCCCATCTACATGGTTGCCAGATTGGACTAGTTTGACTCCAATTCAATTCAACCCAAATGTGTCATACCCCTTCTGTTATAAAGTGATACATTTATACATTTATTTGTCTTATTGTGACTCTGTTCTTTATATGGACACATCTACAATCTTGTTCAGCTGTTCAGTGTTTGAATCAGTGAGTCTTTTAGTCATGACTTTAGTTTGCTTCTCTTTTCATCTGTTTGCTTCTTCTTATTCAGCTAAATATGCTCCTCCTTTCTTCAGGATGCCGGGGTTTGAATTACGAAATTGTTCAATCATGACCAAGATTCACATCTATTCTAAGTCTAGATGGCTGTCCAGTATTGCCTAGTCCGTCTGTAAAAAACTTAGGGGTCACATTTGATTCAGATCTCTCCTTGGATGCGCACATTAGCAACATCACTCGAATTGCTTTCTTTCAATTACGTAATATCGCTAAACTTAGATATCCTCTCTTTTAATGATCAGAAAAACTTGGTTTCAGCAGTTATACCTCAAGGATGATTACTGTAACGTCTTACTTACTGGATGCTCTAGTAAATCTAGAATAAACTTCAGTTAGTTCCGCATGCCAGCTGCCCAGTGCTAACTAACTCCGCACTAACCTAGAAAATTTTGATCATTCACTCCTGTTCTATCATCACTGCACTGGTTACAGTCAACTTCCGCATTGATTACAAAATACTTTTTATAACATATAAAGCTCTACATATGGCCTGGCCTCACATTAATCTGAGTGACCGCCTTAGAGTTTACATCCAACTCGTCTACTCCTCGTCCTACTTTCGTTCGCAGGGTGGCTAGAACTTCTTTTAGTTCCTAGAATTAAAAAAAAAAGTCACAGCAGGGGGAAGGCTTTCTCATACATGGCCCCCCAACTATGGAATAACTTCCCACTTTAGTTCGAGACTCAGACACTCTCCAAAGTTTTTAAGTCTAGGCTAAAGACATATATTTAACCCAGGCTTTTGACTAGATTTAGACCATGATGCATGGCTTGGGTCACTGGGGCCGGAGTCTGGAGTCATGGTCTGGCCTGCCCTGCCTTGTCCGTTAGCTGGGAGTGTCGAGTTGGTCGGTCCCCTGGCTGAACTGGGCTTTCGGGTCCTCGTGATCCTTGAACTTATGTGATCAGATACGTTGGTTTGCTTCTGCTGCATCCCGTTGGAATTGCATGTCTCATGTTATCACTCTTTGGCTGTGTTTCTTACCAGTTCTCCTCTTTCTAGCTATGCTGCTTATAGCTAATGCTGCCGGGGTTCTCATGCTAACATGGCATCAGTGATAGACATGGCATCAGTGATTGTTAATAAACCTGTGGCTCTTAATCATAACTAAGTACATTTTCTGTTTGCTCCCGAGCTGTGTTCCGGTACAGTTCCAGCCCCACACATTATGTCTCAATCCCCGCTGTAGCTCCACTCAAGCTGCTTCCGTCAGCAGCTCCACCCCACCATACCCGGGCACTTAATGCCCAATTGTGCCATACTTCACATTTTATTTGAACTTGACTCCATGACTTTCGTTTCGCTCTTGATTTATCATCTACACCGCCCAACGAGTTGGGTCCCTTTTTGAGTCTTGGTCCTCCCAAGGTTGTTTCCTTCCTATAACACTCAGGAATTTTTTCCTTGTCCATTGTGCGCCCTAGGCTGCTCAACAATTTGGGATTGTAACGTTGTAATTAAGGAGATAATCCTAACTTGTAAAGTTGCTTTGAGACCAATGCTCCATTGTAAAAAGCACTATATAAATAGATCTGACTTGACTTGACTCAATGCCTGAGTCAGTGAATCATTTGTTCATAACTCGGTCCTCTTCAATTCAATCTTTTGTTTGACATTGGGAAACTGTTTAAATCAGTGATGTGGTGATTTGGCTCCTCTTTTACTCGGCAGGTCAAGTGCGTTGTTGAACCTTTGACATAATCATTTAAAAGATGGTTACAGTTTTCAACCCACTGCTGTGTTTCTTTGAGACCCCTGTCCTGAAACCTGGAGCTTACTCAGGTGTAAACAATGTGTAAACAAAGACCAAGCTGTGTTCATGTGTTGTGTTTTAAAGGAACTTCTTCTGTTCTCTGTGGTTGAATACTTCATCTTTGGATCTGGCTCACAGGAGTTTTAAGATGCTTGAGGATAACCTCACATACAGAGGAATGGTCTGCCCTATAGCCATTGATGAAATAACTGGCCAGAAGTATCTGGACAGTCCCTTGGGGTGTTTGAGATCCGAGACGATGATGTCTTCATTGTTAACCTTCCCCTAACTCAGGTAAGTTGAGACACAAACATATTATAAATATAGGGTCAAAATCAACAGTGGATATTGAATAATCTAAAGACTGATAATCTATTTGGGCACCCAGTTATAATCCAGTCCTTTAAATCACATTTAGTTTATTTTCCCTAAAGGACTACTTTGGGTTTTACGCATAAAAACGCATAATAGCTCCACATGCTTAACAGTTGGTAAGATGTCCTTTCTGGGAAATGCCTCTGTTTTCTCCAAACATATACTGATGTAGAGTGTAGTCTTCATTTCCTCAGACCACAGAAGTTAATTCCAGAATATCAGTGGTTTCACGCCCCGCGGTCTTACCGTGGTCGGTGCTCCTCTGATCAGCCACGTGATTCCCGCAGACCAATCCGGGAGCTCCACAGTTTCTGGTTCTCAATTGTTTACACCTGGGGGATGTTCTTTGTAACGCGGGTTTGAAGAGACAGTCGGGGCGGATTATTGTAGCGGTCACGTCCGCATGTACCATGTGGTCCTGCCTGCGGTTCCACTCCTGGTTTGTTCTGTCTGCGTTGGACTCCCTGCCTGTTTCGCAACTTTGCCTGTTTTTGTTTCTGCACCTGTTTTCTGGCTCCGTCTGTTTTACCTTTGGTTAGCTGTGTTTTCCTTGGTTGTGTTATCTGTTTCTTTTATTAAATCTTATTATTTATTGGAACCTGCACTCTCCCGTTCCTGTCGCACTCACGTTACAACTGTTTTCCCTAAGTGTTGTGTCGTGAGGTTTAGACATAGTAATGAGATCACAGTGGTTTTTAAAATGCAGAAGATATACCTGCACCATCCAAAAGATGGTCAATAGAACCATAATGAACCTTGTACCTTCTACTATACCTTCACTCAGACACATGCCGTCTGCAGTGCATCATTTCACTGACATTAGTTGAGTATAATTTCTCCACTCCCACAAAGGTACTGTATTTTTCGGACCATAAGGTGCACTTAAAATCCTTTATTTTTCTCAAAAATCGACAGTGCACCTTAAAATGCGGTGCGTCTAATGTATGAATTAATTCTGGTTATGCTTTCTGACGTAGAACCGATTGTAGATGGTACACGGCGCTCATAAATCTGTCAAAATGTTTTAAGCACTGTCTTGGTAGGTTACGAAGCTTACGGCCACCGTAGTGCCGCAGCATAGCGATTAATACGGTAGTGCTTCAAAGCGTTAGGGGTATGTGCATTCATTCATTCATTTCTTTTCCGAGCGGATTTCAACCAACGCTATCAGTCCGCAGTACAACAATGACATATAGCACTGTGAGAGAATTCAGACATTAACGAATCAATGGTAACGGAAGTGGAGGAAGCAAGAAGAACGCTCGGGCGCCAGGTAAAGACTCAAACTGAGCTCCGACGGAACTTAAGAAGAGTTTGTTTCATTTATGCGTCTTAATAACCCGGTGCAGCACTTTAATAGCCCGAAATACGGTAAGGTTCTTTTCTTGTATGCTTCTTGTTTGTTCAAAATCTGAACCTATACCAGCATGTTCTTTACACTTTCATACACTCATTACAGTGGTTGCTTGAAAGTGTTGTGAACCCTTTAGAGTTTTTCTATATTTCTGCAATAAATATGACCTAAAACCATCATCAGATTGTCCATACAGGTTCCAAAATTAAAGATAGAGAACCCAGTTTTAAACAAATGAGACAAACATATCATAGACGTGGTCATTTTATTTATTGAGGGAAATATCCAATAGTACATATTGGTGAGTGGCAAAAGTTTTTTAACCTTTTGGCCTTTCATTCAATTTCTGGTGTGGACCCACGTGCACACCGGCTTGGGGGCATTTTAGCCCATTCCTTTCCTCCGTACAGAAAAGCTTCACTCTGGGATGTTTTGGTTGGGTTTCCTCACATTAATGCTTTCACATCAGGTCCTTCCACAAACATTTTTGATTGTTAAGGTCGACTTGGACTTGGCCATTCCAAAACATGAACTTTATTCTTCTTTTAACCATTCTTTGGCTAAGAACGGTTTTTGTGTGCTTAGGGTCGTTGTCTTGCTGCATGACCCACCTTCTCTTGAGATTCAGTTCATGGACAGATGTCCTTACATTTTCCTTTAGAATTCTCTGATATCCTTCAAGAATTCATTGTGCCTCAATGATGGCAAGCCATCCTGACCCAGATGCAGCAAAACAGGCCCAACCATGATACTACCACCACCATGTTTCACAGATGGGATAAGTTTCTTAGATGGAATGCAGTGTTTTTCCTTCTCCAAACCTAACACTTTTCCTTTAAAACAAGTTCTGTTTTGGTCTCATCCGTCCACAAAAACATTCTTCCATAGCCTTCCTGGCTTGTCCAGATGATCGTTAACAAACTGCAGACTAGCACAATGTTCTTTTTGGAGAGGAGTTGGCTTTCTCCTTGGCAAAACCCGCAATGCACCCAATTGTTGTTCAGTGTTCTTCTGATGGTGGACTCATGAACATTAACATTAGCCAATATGAGAGAGGCCTTCAGTTGCTTAGAAGTTACCCTGGGGTCCTTTGTGACCTCACCAGCTATTACACGCCTTTCTCTTGGAGTGATCTTTGTTGGTCGACCACTCCTGGGGAGGGTAACAATGGTGTTGAATTTCCTCCATTTGTACACAGTCTGTCTGACTGTGGATTGGTGGAGTCCAAACTCTTTAGAGATGGTTTTGTAACCTTTTCCAGCCTGATGAGCATCAACAACTCTTTTCTGAGGCCCTTAGAGATCTGCTTTGTTCGTGCCATGATGCACTTCCACAAACATGTGTTGTGAAGAGCAGACTTTGATAGATCCCTGTTCTTTAAATAAAACAGGGTGCCCACTCACACCTGATTGTCATCCCATTGATTGAAAACACCTGACTCTAATTTCACCTTCAAATTAACTGCTAATCACATGCTTTTGCCACTCACTAATATGTAATATTGGATCATTTTCCTTACTAAATAAATTACCAAGTATAATATATTTGTCTCATTTGTTTAACTGGGTTCTCTTTATCTACTTTTAAGACTTGTGTGAAAATCTGATTATGTTTTAGGTCATATTTATGCAGAAATACAGAAAATGCTGAAGGGTTCACAACCTTTCAAGCACCACTGTATGTCATTTAGCAGACAGCCTTATCCAGAGCAACTTACAGTTGATACAATCTTACAACGCAAGCAATTGTGGAGGTCCAGGGCCTTGCTCAGGGTCTCAGCAGTGGCAGCTTGGCAGAAGCGGGGTTTGAACCGTGGACCTTCTGGTTTATAGTCCAATACCTTAACCACTAAGCTACCCCAGTTTCCATAGAACAAGTTACAAAATGTGCAGACCGTAGAAGGAACAAACTAATACTATTATTATTATTATTTGTTTCCTGGTAGACAAGAAATGAATGTAGAAAGATATTAAACAAATTTAAGTCCAAGGCCTAAACAAGCTGAGTGCCCATACAAAAATTACAATACATAAAGGTCTTAAAGATAAACTTTACAACGGTATACAGTATACACTGAGCAGATGAGGTACAACAAAGGTGCAGGGGATAAAGGAACCATTAGTTCCTCCTTCCTCTTGTTTCTCCATTGAGGAGCCAGAACACTGATACTGCAAAATCTGGCGATGTGGGCATGGTTATATCCCAAAGCAGCATGTACCAAATGACCCTAAAATTAAAGACCTGAGTTAATTATGTTTGTGTTTTTTATAACGTCAGTCACCTTTGAGGAGAAAATGACTATTAGTGGTAAGCCCACATCACAAACTGTGCTAATTCCCTGTTCTCAAAAAACATTACTGGATGTCTTGCTGGGTGACCTCTGAAAAATATTCTGTGGATAAATCTGAATATATATAATCATCTGAAATACAACTTCAGTACCAATTGTGGAGGGAGCATTAGTGCTGTTTTGCTGCCAGGTGACCCATCCAACCATCTATATGTCCATCTGTCCACATCTCTGTCTATTTATACCTCCCATCCTTTCCCTTTCCCCTCTCTCTCTTAGGTACAGTATGGACTCAGCGGATCGTGACTCTGCTGTTCGAGGAGGATATTCCTGATGATGCTGATAAGTACCTGTATGATCGGATGCCCTGGTTGGAGTTTAAGACAATAGGAATAGACTATACCACTCGCCGGTCCCCCCGGCTCTTCTGCTCTCACCTTATAGAGCCTCTGATTCCCCAGGGGCTTCAGAAGAGAGGAAAGGTGTGACATATATATGATTACATTAGGGAAGCACATAATTTTGGACTGTTTGCTTGTAATAATGCTTACCTTATACCAAAAAATGGAAAAAGCATGCGACGAGTACTGAGCAAGTTTTTCTCATAAGGAATAACGTAGATTGAATGAACCGAGGAGTTTAACGAGTGTTTAGTAGAGTGGTCTATACTGTATAATAGCAGAGATATGGAAAGAATACAATGATAAGTGAATTAATTTTTAAAACACATGTATTAACCTACAGTTGGCCAAAATCATCAACACAAATCTTGTTTATGATAATGTTATGACAGAGCCTTCTACGGGGTTTAGAACCAATATGCAGCACACAACACAGGAGAACGAAATCATGGATAGGTGCAAAAAGTGAAGTTTGTTTACAGTGAGGTAGTGGGTGTGTGAGTGAGCAGCAGGAACAGGTGGGACCTGAGCTGAAGTGGAGGTGAGGGTGAGTCAGGTACTTCCAAGAGCGAATGTGAGCAGACTGAGGAAACAGCAATCAATCACGCATAGCTGCTAAGCTAACTGTAACCTGTGTTCTGGAGCATTCAATACCTGTTTTGCTTTTGGTTGGCTCTTATAAACTAACCTTTTTAGGACCCTTGGAGACTTATTTGCACTAAGAATACTGAACTGTAAATCTAAAAGATAATGGAAAAACACGATAGAAATAGCGGGTATCTTCTGAGGGCTACTGTGAACCTGAATCACTGTGTGCTGAATCGTGTCTTGTGGCTCATGAATCATCAATCATTAATTGAGTTTTGGCTGAAACGAATCGCTCCACTCATACTCAAGTTTAAGCAAGTGCGCAGAGTACCGAGCAAACGACTAGAACCAAGACAAATTTTTCTAGTCAAAATGTGTTGAGAACCAAATTCAGCGAGTTTCAAGGTGGTCGAGAAAGGAGATACCACTGTATAATAATTAAATTGTAGCATATAAAAACCAGGCTGCTCCAGAGAGTGGATAGTAAACTAACAGAGCTGATGTTTCAAGGGTTTGAACTTGGCACTCTCTGAAAGTGTAAGTATCTTTAATGGGAAATGTAAGGACTGCCAAACCCGTTACCACAGAATGTCATTCATGAGCGTATATACTTCTAGGCAGAAAAAAAGAGCCTTTAAACTTTAAATAAAAAGTCAATTAATGCTTTGGGATACAGGAAAATACTGCAGAAATGCTTGCTTCCCACAACTGAAAAAGTTAGTTATTTTCTAAAGAGGAACGGTCTTTCACACTTTTTTTTCAACAAGACACTCTTCCTTTTCAAACTGTGAAGACCACTAAAAAGTGGTTTGAGACAGAGTCCATAAGGCTCTTTTGGTCTGGTCAAAATAAAGATTTGAACTTTAGAACTACAGAGAACATTTGGACTTGAAGAAATTATCATGTAGTGAATTAACCCTTCTTTCTGTAAAAAGCTGTCCACAGGTTTACACACAAGTCTTAAACATTTAAGGGAAGTAAAGAGAAAGGCTATTCCATACTAAGTTACTTTATTGAAAAAGGCTGTCTTTTTGTTTATCTATTTAAGTATTCCAATTTCCTGACCAATTATGTTGTTGAGACAATTCAAAGCTTAGTAATTTTGCAGCTTTTGGGTTTGGCCAATTTTTTGCTCAGGACAATAGAGCAACTTCAGCACGTGAGAGCACTTGGGACTGTCTATTGAGCAAAAGGCTGAGAGTCCAAACCCCAGCACAGAAAGCTGCTATGGCTGGACCCTTGTGGAATGCCAATCGCTCTGAACAAGGGGGTTTACTAAATGCTGTAAATACGCTCAAGGGACAAAAACTTAGTCACCTATGACTGAAGCATTCCTAGTAGCATGTAATACCTCCATGAACATGAATAACATCTGCGATTTGATTTGGTATGGACTGGACTAGTTTCTAGATGTAGACGACATCAGTGTTCAGCCATACTTACATCAAAGCATTGTGTAGCTCGGCCATATTTTGTGGGTGCCTTCCCTGGCATCTTACGCATTGTTTCAGGTAGTCCCACAGATTTTCAAGAGGGTTCACATCTGGGATTTTGCAGGCCAGTCCAGATGTTTGACTGCTCCTGACTGTTCTTCATGCCAATCAGTCACATTTGCAGCCCAGTGAATGCGAGAACTGTCATCTTGGAATACAGGGACAGTTCTGTTATGGTATGTTCCTCTAAGATAATGAGCAAAAGGCAAAACCTGGTTGTCCAGGAGCTCAATGTAGGCATTGTGGTTCAAATTTACTGACACCTCAACCAAAGGACCCATTTCTGTGTAATGTGTAAACCCTCCAGCTTGAACCACATCTTGCCTGTAGTCCTCATTGAAGGTTTCCTGAGGTCTAGGGTTAACACATTTCAAGTCATGAACAGTCCAATTTTTGTCTCTTCACCCACTGTAACCGGGCAACGTTGTGAGCAGAGGTGAGAAGAGGCCTCTTGCGTGCCACTCTGCTTTGACTTCTGTGTTGACTTCTAGAAGCAATTCTTGCGTGGAAATGAAGAATTTTTATTCACAAGCCATGAAACACGCCTCCAGTCCCTGTCTGTCAGTTTCATCTTTCGGCCACAATTCTGACAAGATTGGGATTTTTGCCACTGCTGGTAGACCTGTATGACCGTATGCTTCGACACCTGCAAATTCAGCTACTTCCTTCACACTATGGCCTTTGGCATGCCCAAATGCAACCATTCCTTTTTGCCAATCATTAACGTCTGCTTTGCGACCCATTTTCCACACATAAAATGAGACCTTGACTGCACTGTACCACCTCTTCTCAATCTGTGAATCCCGTCTCACCCCACATTTATTTATAACCTGATCATCCTCATCCAATGCCATCTGCAGGAGCCTGAAGTTACTACATCATTGAACATTAGATGACTTTTTTTTTTTTTTTTTTTGTCCGGGGAGCTTATTAATTAATAAATTCTATTTGGCAAGCACTGTGTGAACATTTTTGGTATTCAGATAACACAATCGAAAACTCAAATTAAATAATAATACATGTTTTTTAATTTCAGCACATCACCAAACAACACTAGCAACTTTTGGATTGTCACCATCAATCCAAGTCAAAGGAGTAAAAAGAAATGAAATAACCATTGCTGCTGATGTGTGTGTTTCATTCCAGATAATCTATGTCACCAGGAACCCCAAAGACATCATGGTGTCCTACTTCCACTTTACCAAGTACCTGAAGACTCTGGGGTGTCCAGAGACGCTTGATGAAATGCTGGAAAAATTCTTCAGTGGATGGAGTCAGTCCTCTTTATCCTGAAATGTTGAACATGAATGTAGTTTACAAAGAAAATACCAGCATTTTAAGTTTGCAGCTAACTAGCCGTCTTAGCTAGCTAATAATAAGGAGTGCTGGGGACAGCCTTGTCAAGCTAGCTATACGAGTAATGCTCACTCTTTGTATATATTTCTCAGAGCAATGGTTTGTGGCACTTACGGCCAGAAAGGAGAACATTGGAACTTAAAATGTGATACCTCTTCAAAATTAGCCATTTTAGGCTTTTGCCTTAGGTTAGAAATGTTTTCTAACCTCTGCTGTTGAAAAGAGCGGCTATTTGAGTCGTTTTAGCATTTCTGTTACATGAACAAGTGTATGCTAACACATTCATTCATTTCTTCTACTGAGATAAATACTAATATACACTTCATTCCAAGACTGTTCTTTGTAATAATAGCGTACTATATTGTACTAAACATGCTACATAAACTTAAAGTAGATAATGTAGCACATAACTGACTGTAGCTAAAGCTAAGATGCTAACAGTTATCAGGTGGATTTAAAGTGAACATAGTGTGAATTAAATAAAGTAAATGTTTCTGCAGTTTCAAGTTATAATTACCCCTCTTAATAATATTAAATGCTAGATTCCTAAATAATAAAGTTTAAATGTTAGTTCCAGCTTGTTTATACTGGCCTAGTTCTGGTTTGTTTGTCCAGGGCTAGTTTATGCTGTATTAATGTGGTTTGTGCTGGTTTGTGCCTGCTATCAGTAGTGAGCCTGCTTGCTGGTAAAGCTGGTGAATCCAGGGGAGATAAATGTGTGATGAGTAGAACCATATTTGTTAAATCCAGACTGAATCTAGGACTGAATCTCTTGTTTAGCATAACTAGCAATAATTAGCATTATTGATGGTATAAATTGTAACAAACTATTATTTAAATCTGCTGAATTAAAATGAGTTGGAGAAAATATTGTATTTTTGTTTAGTGGTTGGCGGCTGCTGGTTCGATCACATCAGAGGATGGTACACCAACAAGGACAAGTACAACATCCTGTTTCTCAGCTATGAGGAAATGGTCAAGGTGAGCCATTGGAGCTGCGATACTCACATTAACCTACAGAGATGGATGTGCAAACATTTTCATGTGACAACACTTGCCTAACCTTTTCTAAAAATATATCGTATTGTATAATTCTATTTTAAATATTAAATGTTAGAACCTGAATATGTTGTGTTTTAGGACCTGCGAGGCAGCGTTGTGCGGATTTCGGAGTTTTTAGGGAAACATTTGTCGGATGCTGCCATTGAGAGCGTGGTGGAGAAAGCGAGCTTTAACTCCATGAAAAAAGACCCCAAAGCAAACTATGAATTCCTGCCTGGGGAAATTACAGACCCTTCAAAAGGCACCTTCATGCGGAAAGGTACAAGAGATAAATGCACAATGGAAAAATTAGTGTGGAACAGAAAAAAGAAGAAATCAAAATATCAGCATTATACTGTGACATGGGCACCACTGGTCTGCATCGCATGCCACAAACACCACATCTGTCCGCAAGTGGACCCTGTAACTCAGGAGCCACTGGAACATCGCTAGTCCTTCAGGCACCAGACCCTTTGTCTTCTCTTGTGCTCTTTGGACATTGGGCAGTATCCATCTTTCCTGGCCCTTTGCCACCAGCGTTGTCTATCTGTCAGGTGCTGGACAGTCCTGGTCTGCCATGTACATCAGACCTGAGGAACTCTGCAACCCTGTAACGGTCGACCCTCACCTTGCCAGATAGTCTGGCACCTGAAAAATCAGGTGCTGTGAGTTATGGGGTTCTGCATCACCGGGGTCCCTGTCACATGTACTATTACCCAGTATTCATCCATATTGCTTAGGTTTTCGATTATTTTTGGCTGGATTAACACCTATTATTACCAGAATAGCCAATAATTACACCAGTCAGACTGAATTTCTGAAATCACTCCATCTGTCAGTATATATTAGTTTGTAAGTTGTGTTTTCATGTTCCAGGTACAGTCGGGGACTGGAAGAATTACCTGTCGGTGGCAAATAATGAACGCTTCGACCAAGTTTATCAGGAACGGATGAAAGACATTCCACTGAAGTTTGTGTGGGACATTTCTGAGATACACAACTAACATAACACTTAACACACAACAATTACACACATTCACAGACAGAGAGCAATCTTGTTGGTTAAGGTGTAGGTAACATAAATTGAGAATATAGTGTATACTACAAAAGGGTAATGAGGTTATTATTAGTGTATGAATGTCTTTAGTGAATTCGATCTGACTGTTAAAATCATCTGTAGTGAAACTTGACACATTACTGAGTGTAACTAAATAATAAAATGGAAAATATAAACTGCCCATGTCATTTCCTTTTGTGAGAATCAGCCACAAAAATAAAGAATGCAAAATGGAATGAGGAAAGAGTTGGAATCCCAGAGCTGACTTAAACTCATCACCTTACTGTGTCCTGCTATAAAATAATTGTGCTAAATCTGAAACCGAGGAGAGCCTAAAGGTTCCGTATTGCTTTTGAGTTGTCACTATTTGATCTTGTCATTTCTTGGCAGATGAAACTGACTGTTTACATCCTGCAGTGCACCAATGAGAATGATTAGTGTATAATAATGATTTATAGAAAGTCCCATTTAAAAAAAAAAAAAAAATAGTTTCTGGTTATAATGAAGAGCTTAACTTTCTTTCATAGTTTTTAACAATTAGTAAAAACATGAAACATTTAAGGCTTTGGCAATTGAAGTCATTGTGAGAAGCACAACACACATTCATTGGCAAATCAAATGACAAAATAATCAACACTAATCAGCTATTGTTCAATAGTAACCAATGAGTTTACTTATTGGACATTTTTTAATCAAAATAACAAGAATATAACTTTTTCGTACATTGGAACAATTACAGTGGTTATCCAAGGAAGATTCCACTAGGATTCAAATATGTTAAAGACAACAAGATGATGAATAAACATTTTTTAAAAAGAATAAATTTTTATATATATATAGATATCTATATATATCTATAGATATATCTATATTATATATATATATATAATATATATATATATATATATATTCTTTAATAAGAACATAAAGACTTTATTAGATGTATTTTAGCAGGGGCATCACTAGAGATTTATGAGTAGCGGGGCTAAACTTTAACTAGATGGGGTCTAGATGTTAACCCCCATGTGAGAATTTTAAAGGTCCCAAAAGGTCTGCTTTATGAAATTGGCATAAAATTAAAAACATATAACTATTTGCCTCATAGCAGCATTTTTAAGAGACATATAATCTAGTTGTATTACATGTGTTAAGTTGTTATATGGCTTAACTGCAATCAGTGCACTAACAAGAGGTACAAATCAAGCAATGTAAGTTGCAGTAGTGAGTCTTAAACACAATATTGAAATACTGAGAATATAGACTGGCAAAATCATGTAGAGAGTATTTTGGGGGGCTATTGCCCCCTTAAAACAGGTCTAACAATGTCACTGTATTTTGGTGAAATGCATTAGGGTCAAATCCTAATTCATTTCTATGAGCTGCACCAGGTTTACATTGTGCTTTATTGAAAACTTTGAATTCTATCATTTAACAGGCTGTCAGAAATAAAAAGTCCTATGTGCATTCTTGTTTATAGAATAAAATAGGTTAAAGTGGCTGACTTGGCACATGAGTGAGATCCAGGTGCAATATAAAATCCCGAAAATGTCATCTGATAGTTACAGTTTCACCCAATACTGTTTTACTTTGACCTCTAACATGAATCAGTGATTACTCGGTGTGTTCAGACACAAATAACAGCCCACAACAACAAAGTTTGTGTTCATGTGCATGTTTATCATCTTAGGATCATGGCTCAGCAGGAGTTTAAGATGTTTGCAAATAAACTCTTCACTTATAAAGAAATGGTCTTTCATGCAATCTTTGATGACATAACTGACCCAGAGTATCTGGACAGCCTGGAAGTGTTTGAGATCCGAGACAATGATGTGTTTGTTGATACTTTCCCTAAATCAGGTAGATGAGACAACGAGCTGACTTATTAAATATAAAGGTGAGAAAATCTATGGATTGATAATCTGTAATCACTATTAAACTCTCTCACACACACTATCAAACTCATGTATGTGTATGTGAGAGAGTTTGATAGTGTGTGTGAGGGAGTTTGATAGTGTTGTGGATTTCTTTAAGTTATCTGGATTTTCAATCATACTACTGTGTTAATCAGCATATATTCATACTTAATTGTTAATTTTGCCATTATTAATCAGTTATTAATCAGTTATTTATTGATCAGTATATATTCCTATATAATTATATTAACTCTGTAACCGTACAATTATGCATAAGAACATTGGTAGTCATGATTAACATACAGTTACCCTTTTATAATGTGTGTGTGTGTGTTGATGTATTTTTCTGCAAGTCTCTGTCTTACAATAATATGTAAATAAGCCAGGCCATCTGTGAATGTTCTTGACTTCCAAGGGTCATCTAACTTTGGTGACCTATATAATCAGGTGTCCTATCGAAGCGTGCCCTGTCACTAAAATTATATCTGGCTCCAAAAGTATCAACAGACCTGAGTTGATCTGTGTTGAACAAAATGAACCAATAAGGGAAAAGCAAAACAATTTCACTATCTGTGTGTGTGCTAGGGACGTAGTTGGATATGTGTGTGTGCTGAAAATCTGGGATAAAGGTCGTCTTCACACTTGCCAGGTCAGGATGACCTGAGGATGGGGACAAGGGTGGCGCCAGGGCAGGAGGTGTTCTAAAAGTTGGAAAACAATCATGACATGATGTCTGAACCTAACAAGCAGTATATAAGGAACGGAAAACTGTTTAGCATTGGCATCACTGCTATGATGTGTGGTTGTCCTTATTGCCTGTACTCATGAATGGATGCAAGAAAATTGTCTGCTTCTCTATTAGAACTTCAATTCGCTTGGAGTGTCATTTTTTCTTGAAGTGAGCAGAATGAACTCTGTCAAAAAAAACGCGACAGTAATGTATGTGAGAGAGTTTGATAGTATGTGAGAGAGTTTGATAGTGTGTGTGAGAGAGTTTGATAGTATGTGAGAGAGTTTGATAGTGTGTGTGAGAGAGTTTGACAGTGTGTGTGAGAGAGTTTGTGTTACGGGTCTTACCTGTTTCCGACACTAGGGGGTAGCGCTGGCTTACATTTCCTCAGGTTGAGACGCTGACAGTGAGCGCGATCGCGCATGCACGATTAAGGCTGTGCAATGGCGTTATTGTGCGATTACGCTTGTATCCAATTAAGCTGCTTGATCACATTATGGGCAACACCTGCTGACTCAGGCATATAAGGTCCGTTCTGAGCTCAGTCGGTGTCACTCCATCACCGGTGATGGGGGTACCATCGGCCATCGGAGCCCCCACCCGGCTCGGTCGTGCTGTAGCGGATGCTCGCCGGTAATTGTTAGCCTTGTTAGGGATAATGGTAGCTGTTTCTTCGAAGAGAAACAGTAACGGTATGGCTGGGAACCGCTAGGGCATTAGACGCTACAGCAGGGTAAGGTTACTTCGTTCGCGTCCCCTACGCTGCATCACGACCCCGTCGGAGCCCTCCGGGGCTTTAGACTCGTCGCTGCGGCGGCTGGAGCACCTCCCTCTTATCGCGTCGCCGTTCCCGCTTCTTTATTTGTGTTTGTGTTCCCCGCGCTTGAGTAGAAGGCAGATGCGCTGTAATTATTTGGAAAGTTGGCTGAATCCCATTTCAGGGGCTGCATCCTTCGAAGGACGAAGGCCGAACTGAAATGAGACGATCTACTCTGCATTGGATTTCCTGTTTGCGTCACAGAACCACCCGCCTGCACCGTATCACAAAACAGCAATAAGCGTTATAACAATGGAGCCAGAAATTGAGTTTAGTTTATATGCTGTTTTTGGTTTTTCAATTACTGGAGGCGACGCTTCAATGCAGGCGCTGGCATTCATTTTCCCCCAAGCAGTTTAATAAAGTCTCCGTTTACTCCTTGCTCCCTAAAACAAAACAAAAAATGTTGCGCTTTTGTTTTTTAACATCTGTGAAAGAGGGTGGGAGAGAGAGAGAGCGATCGCTCTTTTCGTTATCTGAGCGATTTCTTTCACTTTCGCCACACATTCCTTTTGTAAGCACGGTTAGTGGCGATTGTGCTTAATCTTTCCATTCACCATTTTCCCTATTTTTGGCACAGTGTTCATTATTTTGCACACTCACTTTTTGAGTATATTTAAATCATGATTTTGGTTCACTAATTCCATCTGGAGCTAACTACATTTTGGGTCCCAAAACCCTTTCTTTTAGGCTTTGCTTTATTCCATCTTGGCGAACCCATAACAGTTTGATAGTGTATGCGAGAGAGTTTGATAGTGTATGTGAGAGAGTTTGATACTGAGTGTGAGAGAGTTTGATAGTGTGTGCGAGAGAGTTTGATAGTGTGTGTGAGTGTTTGATAGTGTGTGCGAGAGAGATTGATAGTGAGTGCGAGAGAGTTTGATAGTGTTTGCGAGAGAGTTTGATAGTGTTTGCGAGAGAGTTTGATAGTGTTTGCGAGAGAGTTTGATAGTGTTTGCGAGAGAGTTTGATATGTTTTTGCTAGAGGTTTGATAGTGGGGTTTGCGAAGAGTTTTGATAGTGTGTGCGAGAAGCGTTTTTGATAGGTTGCGAGAGTTTTGATGTGTTGTGCGAGAGATTTGATAGTGTGTGCAAGAGAGTTTGATAGTGTGTGCGAGAGAGTTTTGATAATGTTTGCGAAGAGTTTGATATTGTTTGCGAGAGATTTTGATAGTGTGGTGCGAGAGAGTTTGAATAGTTCGGCGAGAGAGTTTTGATAGTGTGTGCGGAGAGAGTTTGATAGTGTGCGTGAGAGAGTTTGATAGTGTTTGGTGAGAGAAGGTTTGATAACTGAGGTAAGAGAGTTTGTAGTGTGGTGGCGAGAGAGTTTGATAGTGTTGTGCGAGAGAGTTTGATAGTTTTTGCGCGAGAGTTTGATAGTGTGTGGCGAGAGAGTTTTTGATATGTGGTGCGAGAGAGTTTGATAGTGTGTGCGCGAGAGTTTTGATCCGTGGTGTGCGAAAGAGTTTTGAATACTGTGTGTGAAGCATTTTTGCTCCTGTTTTTGTGCAGAAAGTTTTTGATCTGTTTGTGAGAGCGTTTTGATACCGAGTGTAAGAGAGGTTTGATAGTGTGTGCGAGAGAGTTTTGATAGGGGTGTGCGAGAGAGTTTTGATAGTGGGCGAGAGATTTGCTAGTGTTTGCGAGATAGTTTTTGATAGTGTGCGCGAAGAGTGATAGTGTGCGCGAGAGAGTTTTGATAGTGTGGCGCGAGATAGTTGGATTAGTGTGCGCGAGCGAGTTTGTAGTGTGCGCGAGAGAGTTGGGATAGTGTTTTGTGCCGAGTTTGATAGTGTTTGTGAGCGCGTTTGATACTGAGTGTACGAGAGTTGATAGTGTGGTGCGAGAGAGTTTGATAGTGGTGTTCTAGCGCGTTTGATAGTGTGCAGAGAGTTTTGATATGTGCGAGAGAGTTTGATAGTGTGGCGCGAGAGAGTTTTGATAGTGTCGCGCGAGAGTTTGAATAGTGTGGCTAGAGAGTTTGACAAAAAAATAGTGTGCGAGAGCGTTTGATAGTGGGCGCGAGAGTTTGATATGTTGCGCTAGAGAGTTTGGATAGTGGTTGGTGAGAGAGTTTGATACTGAGTGTAAGAGAGGTTTTATAGTGTGTGCAGAGAGAGTTTGATAGTGTGTGCGAGAGAGTTTGATAGTGTGCGAGGAGAGTTGATAGTGTGCGAGAGAGTTTTGATAGTGTGCGCGAGAGAGTTTGATATGTGCGCGGAGAGTTTTATATGTGCGCCGGAGAGTTTGATAGTGTGGCGCTAGAGAGTTTTATAGTGTGGTGCGAGAGAGTTGATAGTGTTTTGCGAGAGGGTGATATGTGTGTGCGAGAGTTTATAGTGTGTGCGAGAGAGTTTGCTAGTGTGTGGTGAGAGAGTTTTGATAGTGTGTGTGAGAGAGTTTGAATAGTTTGTGGCAGAAGAGTTTGATAGTGTGTGCTAGAAGAGTTTGAAGTGTTTTCTAGAGAGTTTGATAGTGTGTGCGAGAGAGTTTGATAGTGTGTGCGAGAGAGTTTTGATAGTGTGTGCGCGGAGTTTTTTGATAGTGTGTGGCGATAGAGTTGATAGTGTGTGTGAGAGAGTTTTGATAGTGTGTGGTAGAGAGTTTGAATAGTGTGGTGCGAGAGAGTTTGATAGTGTGTCGAGGTAGTTTGATAGTGTGTGCGCGAGATTTTGATCGTGTTGTGCGAGAGAGGTTTGATAGGTGTGCGAGAGAGTTTTTTTGATAGTTGTTTTGCGGAGAGTTTGATAGTGTGTTGGCAGAGAGTTTTGATAGTGTTTGCGAGAGAGTTTTTTGATAGTGTTGTGGCGAGCGAGTTTGATAGTGTGTGCGAAGAGTTTGATAGTGTGTGGCCGAGAGATTTTGATAGTTGTGGTGTAGAGAGTTTGATAGTGTGTGCGATATAGTTTTGGATAGTGGTGGTGCGAGAGAGTTTGATAGGTTTGCGAGAGAGTTTGAATAGTGTTGTGCGAGAAGTTTGATAGTGTGTGCGCTAGAGTTTGATAGTGTGTGCGAGAGAGTTTTTATAGTGTGTGCGAGATATTTGATAGTGTGTGTGAGAAGTTTTGATAGTGGTGTGAGAGAGTTTGAATAGTGGTGTAAGAGAGTTTTGATAGTGTTTGTAAGAGAGTTTGATAGTTGTGGGTAAGCAGAGTTTGATAGTGGGTTAAGAGAGTTTGGATAGTGTGCGCGAGAAGAGTTTGAATAGTGTGCGCGAAGAGTTTTGATAGGTGCTCGAGAGAGTTGATATGTTTGTGAGAGAGTTTTTGAATAGTGGTTTTTTTTTTTGTGTTGAGTGTGGGGGTGTGCTGTGTCCGCGCGTTTTGCTCCGTGTGGTTTGCGCGCTTTTTGCTTCGTGTCTGTGCGCGCGTTTTGCTCTTGTGTCTTGCTCGCTTTTTTCTCGTGTGTTTTCGCTCGTTTGTGTCTCGTTTGTTTCTGCGCGTTTGCTCTGTGTATTCCGCGCGTTGTCTCGTGTGTGTGCGCTCGTTTTGCTGTTTTTTTTCTCTCGTGTTGCTCTTGTTGTGTCGCGGTTTGGCTCGTGTGTGCGCGCGTTTGCTCGTTATTGTTCCTCTCTTTTGCTCTTGTGGTTGTGCGCGCGTTTTTCTCTTTTTTTTGTTCTCTCTTTTTCATCTTTTTGTGTTGTCGCTCTTTTGCTCGTTGTGTTGTGCTCTCGTTTCTCTTGTGTGTGTCTCTCGTTTTATTTCCTTTTTTCCGCTCTTTTGCTCTTGTTTTTTTCGCTCGTTTTGCTCTTTTGTGTCCTCTCTTTTCTCGTTTTTGTTCCTCTCTTTTTCTCTTTTTTTTCTCTCTTTGGTCTCTTCTTGTTTTGCTCTCTTTTCTCTTTTTTTTCCTGAGAGTTTGAGAGTGTGTGTAAGAGAGTTTGATAGTGTGTTTAAAGAATTTTGATGTGTGTCGCGAGAGAGTTTTTGATAGTTTGCGCGAGAGGATTTGATAGTGTGCGCGAGAGAGGTTTTTGATAGTGTGCGCGAGGATTTGAGAGTGTGTGTCGAGAGAGTTTTGATAGTGTGTGCGAGAGATTTGATATTGTGTGGTGGAGAGAGTTTGATAGTGTGTGTGAGAGAGGTTGAAATATTGTGTGTGAGGAGGGGGGGGGGGGGGGGTGGGATTTGATAGTGTGTGTAGATAGTTTGACATACGTGTGTTGGTGATAGAGTTTGATAGTGTGTGTAAGAGAGTTTTTGATAGTGTGTGTAGAGAGTTTTGATAGTGTGTGCAGAGAGTTTGATAGTGTGTGCGAAAGAGTTTGATAGTTGTGTGAGAGAGTCTTTCTGGGGTAAAGGCGGACGGCTTCGCAATGTACTACACATGCACACGCACACACACACACACATTGCGAAGGTCCACTGCTTGTATTTTAATTCCTAATGTCTTCCACTGAAGGTTTTTTAAACTAGCGTTTCTTAAACGTATTCGCCGGGAAATCGCTCCCTGATCCAAAGACCAAACCGACAGCGCTTCTGCATGAAAAGCCGCTGCAACACATGTCTGCGTTGAGAGCGATTATAAAAAGTGTGGTGCAGCTGCTGTCAATGAGCATGATTAGTTCACCGAGCTAGGGAATGCGCTGAGCTCTGAGAGTGAGATCCAGAACAGCGTGCAGGCGCTTGGCGCTCTACTGCAAGGGACAATGCCGACGTGTCTGCCGTTACAGTACCCCCCTTCTAGGAACGTCCCCTGAAGTTCCCATCCCAGCCACACGGTCCCAGCAGAAGTCCCTAATGAGCTGCGGGTCCAGAATATGTCTAGCTGGCACTAGGGCTGCCACGATGAGTCTCTAGTCACGATTATGTCCCGAACTATTAAAATCGTGCGACGACTCCTTTAAAGAGTCGATGCGTCGTTTTTTTTTTGTTACTTGTTTTTTTGCTCTCCAAACTGCTGCAGCACGTCCACTGCCACATCTGCCTTTCTGTCCTTGACACACATGCGCAGTAGTTGTAGACGGGGTAGATGTAACATGAAGTTATACCAGACGGGCTCTGGTATCATGGCTACCCGGTAACGGAGCTCAAAACAGTGGGATCATTTTAAGAAAACGAAAGAGAAAAGTGTGCAATGCAATATCTGCAAGGCAGAACTTGCCTTCCATGGCAGCAGAACTTGCCTTCCACGAGCACCTGAAAAGGAAGCATGTTGTGGCTGATTATGACAATGATGAAGAGGGACCGTCATCTCGGTACGCAAAATGGCTAGTTAGCTGCTACAATTAGCGAAAACAGAGAGTTAACTTGCTACTTACTCATACTGATAGCTGTAAACGTTAACATTAGCGATGACGATTTGATTCATTAGCTTTAGCACACATTTCATGTATTTTCTGTAACGTTATAACAGTGATGTGTTTGAATAGGAACGCTAATGTTTTCTAACGTTACGTTTCAGTGCTAAAAAACTACGTTCTTCAATGTACGGCTTTGTTACAAAGTAACAAAATTTTGCTATATTTGAGTCAGTGAGACCAAAACTTTATTTTTGTGAATAATTCCTTAGTTGCAGGTACCTACCTCATTTGATTTAAATGCAGCTATGTTTGATGCCAGAGACAAATGAAGGAAAGAAAACCCTAAAAAAAAAAAAGGTATTTATTTTTGTGTTGTTTAAACCAGTGCCTTATCCTTATTTCACTCAGTTGTTTACACTTAAATGCTACACAGTTAAATAATTGTTTGTTGCAACAAGCTGCATATTTCATTAAAGGTTTAATGAACTATTATCTTAATTGTCTTTATTTTAGTTAGCTAATGTTTAGGTGTATGTTTTATATTCAATTAGCGTATGATCCGATTAGTCGACTAATCGAAAATAATAATCGGTGATTAGTCGACTATAAAAATAATCATTTGTGGCAGCCCTAGCTGGCACCCAGGATCGCTCTTCCGGCCCAGTCGACTAAGTACTGGATCTGGCGACAAACCTGGTGAGAATCCAAAATGCGCCTCACCGTGTATGCTGGTGAGCCGGCAATAAGGCAGGGAGCAGCTGGCGTTGCTGATGTCGAGTGCGCCCCACACAGATACGGCTTCAGGCGGGAGGCATGAAAAGTTGGGTGGATGCACATCGAGGCTGGAAGCACCAATCAATAAGTGACTGAGTCGATGCGCCGATCCACCTGAAGGGTCCAATATAGCGTGGTGCTAGCTTACATGACTCTCCACGTAGAGGGAGGTCCTTAATGGACAGCCTCTCTGTCCTGGCCGAAACATGGGGCCTTGGCGTCTCTTGCGATTGGCAGTCCACGTGCGGGCCACTTAGGTCGCCATCAGTGTGGCCCGAGCCTTGCGCCATGCCTGCCGACAGCGGCAGATCATATTTTTGGCCACCGGTACCTCCACCTCTGGCTCCTGCTCCAAGAACAGCGAAGGTGGGTACCTAAACTGACATTCAAATGGGGACATACCCAATGATGAATGCCAAAGGTTGTTATGGGCCACTTCTGCCAAGAGCAGGTTATTTGCCTAGGAGGCTGGGTTGGAGGAGTCCAAGCAGCAAAGCATCCAAGCCAGGTCCTGGTTGACTAGTTTGATCTTCATTGGGTGGAAGCCCAATGAAAGACTAGCCGTAGCCCCAAGTAACCGACAGAAGGCCTTCCAGAACCGACTGGCAAATTGGGGTCCCCTGTCAGAAACTAGTCCTTGGGCAGACCGTGGACCCACACCACGTGCTGCAAAATTAGGTTGGCTGTCTCCCTGGCGGATGGTAACCGGGGCAGAGCTACAAATTTGCATGCCTTGGAAAACCTGTCTACTATGACTAAAATGACCGTCATCCCACGTGATGGGGTAGGCCCGTAATAAAGTCCAAGGATAGGTGGGACCATGGGCGTGCAGGGGTGGGTGGGGGTGGAGAAGTCCAGCCAGTCTCGGCCTAGGCTCCTTGTTGTGAGCACAGGTTATAAAGACCGTGACAAAAGCCCTCACATCCTTGTCCATACTGGACCACCAAAAGTGGCTGCACAGGAGCTCTAATGTTCGTGTAACCCCTGGGTGCCCTGCAAAGGGGGAGGAATGCCCCCACTGCATAACCTGGAGTTGGACCACGGAAGGTACATAAAGCTTGCCAGGGGGCCCAGTCCCTAGATCTTTTTCCTGCTGAAGTGCTTCAGTGATGCGGGTCTCCAGCTCCCAGTGCACTGGAGCCAGGATGCGCTGAGCTGGGATTATGGGTTCATCAGAAGGCTCCACCTTGGTTGTTTCCCACTGCCTGGAACGGTATCAAGCTTGCCATTCTTAGACCCTGGCCGGTAAGAGACGGTGAAATTAAACCGATTGAAGAACAGGGCCCATCTTCCTTGCCATGGGTTCAGATGCTTAGCTTGCAGTATATAGGCTAGATTTTTATGATCAGTCCAAACCTGAAAGAGATGTTTCGCCCCCTCCAGCCAGTGCCTCCATTCCTCTAGGGCCAGCTTAACTGCAAGGAGCTCATGATTGCCGATATCATAATTACGCTTTGCTGGCGTGAGGTGGTGAGAGAAAAAGGCGCAAAGGTGGAGATTCTGTCCTGGACCTGAGCACTGAGACAACATGACCCCGACCCCATCGTTGGAGGCGTCCACTTCGAGTATAAAGGGTGCGCTAGAGTCAGGAGCTGGAGAACTGGGGCTGAAGTTAGCCTCTTCTTCAGCTCCTCGAATGCGACCTCCACCTCAGGAGTCCACCTGAACCGTCCTGGGATCTTCGTTGTGAGATCCATTAGTGGGGCTGCTACAGACAAAACGGCGAAAAAAATTTGCAAAACCCAAGAACCGCTGTTCCAGCTTCAGTGAGGTTGGGCGTGGCCAGTCTATGACCGTCTTGATCTTGGACGGGTCCATACTCAGCTGCCCCTTGGAAACTATGAAACCCAAAAAGGAGACTGAGGTTACATGAAATTTTTCGAGTTTCACATACAGGTGGTTCTCAAGGAGCAGCTGTAAGACTCGGCGAACATGACCCACGTGGTCGTCTACTGATTTGCTGTAGATTAATATATCATCCAAGTATACGAACACGAACCTGCTGATGGCTTCACGTAGGACCTCATTAAACAGGCACTGGAAGATGGCAGGAGCATTCATTAGCCCGAAGGGCATCACCCGGTATTCGTAATGCCCTGTTGGGGTAATGAACACAGGACAACTTTCCATCATTGATGGAACAATGAATTCTGAATTATATCAGAGAATTCTAAAGGAAAATGTCAGGACATCTGTCCATGAATTGAATCTCAAGAGAAGGTGGATCATGCAGCAAGACAATGGCCCTAAGCACACAAGTCATTCTACCAAAGAATGGTTAAGGAAGAATAAAGTTAATGTTTTGGAATGGCCAAGTCAAAGTCCTGACCTTAATCCAATTGAAATGTTGTGGAAGGACCTGAAGCGAGCAGTTAATGTGAGGAAACCCACCAACATCCCAGAATTTGGTAAGGTGTCCTTTTCCTGAAAGGCTTCTCAGTTTCCTCCAAACATAACTTTGGTGATCCCTGAGACAAAGAATCAGATATTTCTATTTGGTCCAACTTCGCATTACTTGAAAGAGGTAACCTCCTATCCTATTGGCAAAGAAAGGGCAAAACAGTGTCCAAGAGGAAGTTAGTCTTTCTCCAGCTTCATCTTTCTCAATGGACACTGACTGAAGGTTATAGTTTCTATTCCTTTGGAGCTTGGAGCTGGTATAGGTATTTTACACGTCTGCAGAAGGGAGAGAAACACGTGGCTGTTTCAGGCTGATGTGGGAAGTTCAAGTACCTGAGACCTGATTTGAAGTACCTGATTGATCAGATGCCGTGGTTAGAAGTTAAGAGTTGCCTTGGAGACTTGCCCGTCCCCTCGCCTCTTTTGCTCTTATCTTATAGAACCTCTGATTCCCCAGGGGCTACAGAAGAAGGGAAAGGTTTGACATATACAATTGCATTACTTGAATGCTTATTCTTGATTAAAAGCATCTTTGTTTATTTTAGTGTTTTAGTGGTAGTGAACTTAGTTTTGGAAATTCAGGTTGTATTCAAATCCAGAAGTCTGCCGAAGACAGTTTCTGGAAAATAGTAGCTGAATCTCGTTTCAGGGGCTGCATCCTTCAAAGGACGCGGAATATGCGATCTACGAAGGTGTGTCCTTTGAAGACCACATATACCATGGCGAAGGCCGAACCTACGGCTCTACGGCAGATTTACGGTTTGCGTCACAGCACGCAATGCACCTCGGAATATGTTGGGTGGCAAAGGATACATCTTTGTTATCGGTCTTCAAATGCAGCCTCCAAAGGATGCAGCCCCTGAAATGGGATTCAGCTAGTGTTGTCATTTAAGTGCAAGGAGTACATAATGGAGTGAATAATGGTACAAACTTGCATATTTTCACACATCCTCACATTTTCCTTGCTTTAATCCTTTTATAATTATCTGCATTGCTGGTTGCACCTATTAGTGTTCCACCTCTAGGCTCAGAAGAATGACATGCAGTGTGTACTGCTAGTTTGTTAGTGGATGTTGGATTTTAAAATTCTATATGATGTTGTGGCCAGGAGGTGGAACTGTTTGATCAAACTACATTTGATCAAAAGAATAGTTATTTAACAACAGAACAAAGGGAAACCAAACCAAAAAACAGTAGGATGTCTGTGTGTACGTAGAGTGCGGTCGCAACATATTTTAATGCCTATTTTATTCGTTGGAATATTGGCTTAAATATATAATGAATGTAGAAGTGCTTTCCCAACGCACTACCGTAATACCGTTAAATAGTCGCCAGGACAATCAGATGTAACCCTTTTCAAGTGAGCTGAATGAATTACGTTTCGGGAGTGTGGTGTCCACGCCCGGCCAGCAGGGGGGAATAAAAACGCTCTCCACCCAGCTCACCTTAGACCAATATACCTCTACTCATTGACTGCTTCGGCTTGTTGCTGCGATACATAAACGCGTCCGCCATATTGGTCCAGGCAAGACTGGCTTGTAAACAAATACAAGTGAACGGAGGAGCTGCGCTTTTTCTTGTTAAAATGCACAATAACCTTACTATTTCTCAACCGATTTTAATAAGTAGTTTTTATATTCAAGGCTTTTAATCTACGTGGAGTATAAAAAAAGTTTTGACTCCAGTTACTTTGAATCTTGATAGAGAAGAGTACAGCGTTCGGCAGGTTAACGTGGTGGAATGTAATTCCTTGTCATACAAAACTGTAAAAACTCATGTTTTTTGTCAATCATGGATTTGGATTATTTTCCTTGGTTAATACCTGTAGAAACGTCACATTATAATTTAATGTATATGAACTTAATGTCAGAACTCTGCTCATTCACTTACGATAATATAAACTGTGCAACTTTGAGTTCTTAATTGACCATCACTGACAAAAATGTAACGAATCGACAAATAAAATCAAGTAGCAAGACACTGGCAGTCAGTCTGCTTTCTGTTTGTTGTAACAGTGAAATGATACAGATCTACTCAAAGCCAATGTACAGTATAACATTATCAGCCTATGGATACAGTAAGATGTAGTTTAATAAATAATATAATCAATGAAATAATAGATTAACAATAGTAAATATAGTTTATGTAGTGCAAATAGTCAAATAATAGTAGTATAATGTAGTACATAAAATAGTGAATATATTATACAACTATCATTTTGCTTTTTAATACTACATATACTATGTACTATTGCTAGGCTTTTACTATTATTGTTTTATTATATTATTATTTATTTGACTGGAATAATGCATGATTTTTCCAATACAATCTATGGAGAATTTTGAGAAGTTGCCTGGACCAATATGGCGTTGACACATGATTCAGCGGCCAATGCGGTCTGTAGGTATACATGTTTATGCAGCTCACACTCACAGAGGTGTACAGATAAAGGCAGAAAATGGGTGGAAACATAAAACAGATACACAGAGGAAAAGTTAATTCTAGAGTGATCAGACTTCCCATTGTCCATGTCCTGGTTTACAACTTGTTTTTTAAATATGTACATTTGTCCCGTATGTCAAAGAAAATGACAAATTTGTACTCTAGTGCACATTAGCAGAGAAGCATTGCTCAAAAACCTTGAATTTACAACATTCAGCAGACACTCTTACCCAGTGCGACTTACAGCTTCCACGCAATTGTTTTGTGAAAGGCCTTGCTCAAGGACCCAGCTAAGCAGAGGTGGGATTTGAACCCAGTCCAGTACCTTGACTGCTAGGCGACCACAGTCATTAAACACTGATATGACTCATCAGCTGTAGAAGTTTTCATTTAGTGGCTATCCCAGGCTAAGTTACTTACTTGTTTAAGTCTTGTTCATTTCCTGATCAGTTATTTCTATTGAGACCATTAAAAACTTATTACAGTGTTTTTCAGTTTTAGGTTAAAAACACTACCAACTTTACTATGATAGCATGGCTTCACCATCTAAGTCACAGGAGTAAAAAGAAACCAAATAACCATTGCTGCTGGTGTGTGTGTTTCATTCCAGATAATCTATGTCACCAGGAACCCCAAAGACATCATGGTGTCCTACTTCCACTTTACCAAGTACATGAAGACGCTGGAGTGTCCAGAGACGCTTGATGAAATGCTGGAGAAATTTTTCAGTGGATGGAGTCAGTCCTCTTTATCCTGAAATATTGAACATGAACATACTTTAGCGGGAAACAGCAGCATTTTAAGTTCGCAACTAACTAGTCAGCTTAGCTAGCTAATAATAGTGATTGTGGTAGTAAAAGTCTTATCAAGCTAGCTATATCAGCTACAGTCACTTATTTCTAGAAAGTTCTCACAGTCGTGGTTTGTGGGATTTATGGCAAGAAAGGGCAACACTGAAGCTTGAACTGTGATATTGCTTCGAATTAGCTGTTGTAACCTTGTGTCTCATGATTCAGCATGCTGTGCATTCAGAAATGTTTTGCTAACCTCTACTGTTGTAAAAAGTGTTTTTATGAACAGAGTGTGAACAAACATATATCAAAAAGCTCTGCTTTTTCAGATTGGAATTACCTCTTTTAATAATATAAAGTGCTAGGTTCTTAAATAATAATAGTTTAAATATTAGTCCTAGTCAAACACTGGTGTAGTTCTGGTTTGTGTTTGTCCAGTGCTGGTTTATGCTATGTTAATGTGGTTTATGTGTTATGGTTCACTTGGTGAACTATATGATGTTGAGGGAACAACCCAAGTGCAGTGAGCTCCTGATGAAAGGGACCAAGTTAATATGAATAAATAGGAAGGAGATTAAAGAAAATTGTGTGGGGATGGAGTGCGCACACACACACACAACACAAAAAAAACAAACAAACGGGGAAATAATACAGCTGCGCCAGGTGGGTCGACAGCTGGGATCCTAATTGGTGGGCCAGGGTCGAACACTTTACAACCGCACCACACGGCAGTACAGGTAAAGAGGGAGAAACAGGGTTTAAAAGGGGCAAACATAAGTGTCTCTTAAAGCAAACTCAAAATAAAAGGCAATATACAAAACGTTTAAAAGGGAGAAAATTAAAAAAAGGACGCCGCAAGTGTGTGTAAAGAGAGAGGAAACAAAAGTCACTAACAGCGCTTTAAATCGCTGTGGCGAGCGTGAGGCAGAAGCTACAGGGATGCAAAAAGCGTGCCTCGGTTCTGCACGTCTGCGAGGACCCGAATGGAGGCGAGAGCGTGTCACGCTACGACATGGATTCGGCGATCCCCGGCGGATCCCGAAGATGTGTGATGAGTCTGGTTGCTCCAATTAAAGCTGGCGCATGCATGCTGAGAATCATTGTGCAGATCTCGGCACAACTACCACGACATCGCTGCCCTCTAGCGTCGGGCCACAAAACTTTGTGGTCCCTAACATTATGCTGAGGTGTGCTGGTTTATATCGGGTTGCTCCAGTTCAGTGCTGATTTTGTTAGTGAACTTGCTTGCTGGTAAAGCTGGTGAATATCAAAGAAAGAAAAGTGTGTGATAAGTAGAACCATATTCATTAAATCCAGACTGAATCTATGGTCTAATATTTCTTGCCTTGCTCTTGTTTAGCATTAACATATTATTAAAATGGTAACAAACTGTTGTTTAAATCTGCTGTATTTTTGTGTAGTGCATGGCGGCTGCTGGTTCGATCACATCAGAGGATGGTACAACAACAACGACAAGTACAACATCCTGTTTCTTAACTATGAGGAAATGATCAAGGTGAGACATTGTAGCTGCAATACTCACATTAACCTACAGAGATGGATGTGCAAACATTTCCACATGCAATGCTTGCGTAACTTTTTATAAAACTCTTGTGTTTATTTAATGTTTTACATATTAAGTGATAGAACCTGAGTTGGTGTGTTTCAGGACCTGAAAGGCACCGGCGTGCGGATTTCGGGCTTGTAGGCAAACATTTGTCAGAAGCTGCCATCGAGAGGGTGGTTGAAAAAGCAAGTTTTAACTCCACGAAGAAAGACTGCAAAGCAAACTATGCATTCCTGTCTGATTGTATTATTGATTCCGCTAAAGGTACCTTCCTGCGCAAAGGTATGAATGACGGAACAAAATAAATTTACATTTACAGCATTTAGCAGA